>MU732077.1:0-14938 GCA_026770625.1 Nicotiana glauca
ATTGACCTCCTCAGCTCTAAAAGATAATAAAGAAGGTTAGATAAAATGTACGTTGGTGCTCGGCAAGTATGGTCTTGGGTTCTTGTCATGGCCCTCCAGTTTGGGTCGTGACAATAACACCTCCTCTTTATTGATGTCAGAATGATTTTTACAATGCATAGTAGATGGAATGCATATAGAAGAAGAATCAGAAACAGTACATGGGTATTTACAATGTGAAACAACATTGGAAACAGAAGGTAAAGTATCAGATACTGAAGTATAGCTTTGTGAAGCAGAATCACTAGACTGAGAAGGAGTCATCAGAAGCCTGTAAAGTCCATGCTCCAATTTACCAACTTCCAGTGGCCTCTTCAGTGAAGGGGCCTGTAGGATACATGAAAGTGAAGTAAATTGAACCATGCCATAAAGTTGTATGACTAACTGAGAAACAGAAATAAGATTGTAGTGGATAGTGGGTACATAAAGGACATGATACAAAGTGAAAGCAAACAACTTAAGAGAACCTGTGCAATTTACTTTCATCTTATAACCATTGGGAAGGGTAACAAGTTAAGGAATAACTAGAGGTTGAATGTTGGAGAGAAGATCTTTGTGTGAAGTCATTTGATGTATGGCTCCAGAATCTAAAATCCAACTATATTCAGCTACTCTACTTAACAGAGATGCACTATAACGCACTTCTACACAAGCAGTCAAAGGAACATTACCAGCAAAATTTGCAGATGCCATAAGATTTGTCTGAGAATAAGGAGATTCAGACACATGAGTGTGTTGCAACATAGACATGAGCTGAACATATTGCTCCTTAGTAAGTCCAGGTACCAAAGAACCACCCTCATTCTAATTAGGAGGTGCAGAGGCATGTGACTTAGTGCTAGAGGTTATGTCAACCTCAGCATTTGCAGCCATCTTCCTACCTTTAGCGAACTTGAAAGTAGGTGGAAATCCATGCAACTTATAACACTTTTCAATTAAATGGCCACTCTTCTTACAATATTTGCAAAACTGAGTTGCTCTACTTGAATCAAAAGATACTTTCTGAGAGTAGTGCCTCTGAGGTTGTGACGGCTGAGAATGGTGAAGGGATGTTGCATTGAAAGAAGCTGACTGGGTGTTGAATTGGGAGGAAGAATTAATCTGCCTTTGTCTCTCATCCTGAAGGAGAATGTTATATGCACTGTCCAAGGAAGGAGGTGGCTGCATCATAAGAAGATTACTCCTAACACTGATATAAGTGTCATTCAACCCCATGAGAAACTGATGCAGCCTATCCTCTTCCTCCTCCTTCTGGATACCAGCCTTAGCAGCATAGGTACAAGTGCTTCCATGACTAGTGCGCATGACTCTTAGTTCATCCCATAACTTCTTCAACTTGTTGAAATAAGAGGCAATGTCGAGAGAACCCTGATTAGTGGAGGCTAGCTCTGTCTTAATCTCAAAGACCTTAGTCCCATTTACAGTACCATATCTCCTATTTAATTGTTTCCATATGTCTTCAGTTGTTTCAGAGCATTGAACGCTCTCAACAGTACTGGGAGATAAGGAGCTAATTAACCAGGAAATTACCATGGTATTACATTTATCCCAATGCTTAGACTCGGGTGAATTAGGGGAAGGTCTAGGCAAGGTACCATCGATGAATTCAATTTTATTTCTAGCAGACAATGACACAATAATACTCCTTTTCCATCCTCCAAAACCAGATCATGAGAAAGGTACGGGAACTAAGGAAAGACCAGGTATATCGGAAGAGTGAAGAAAAAAGGACTTGAGGGCTTAGGATTAAATTCAAGCTGTTCAGGACCACCAGAGGTACTGCTGATATCATTATTAGTCAGAGTCATGGAAAAATACCTGATTAGTAGAAAAGCAGCAACACACCCAAACCCTAGCACACAAATTCAGAGAGAAAAGTACCAAATTACCGGAGTTTTCACAACCGGAAAACACGACCTTCTAGAATGAAGAATAAGAAGCAATTGACCTTAGCAATTACGAGTTCCTTCGAACAGCGAAAGAAATTCCCAAAACAGCAAAAAAAAAACCCAGTCAAAACAGGAACGAGTAATACCGGAGAGGAGAGGACAACGAGATCAAGTAAGATCGCCGCTCTAATACCATGATAATATGCAAAGAATCGATCAAAACCAACAAAGTTCATCATTGTCTCAAGGTAGAAGAAGGTCAGTTGGGAGAGAGTATTTGGAAGCTTCTTTCATTATTGAATAAGAATGTACAACCAAAACTAAAACTGAATAAGGCTAATTTGACTCTATTTATACAATGGGCTTGACCCGAGACCTTTTGTATAAGAAAATTACATTGGGCCCTCTAATATACTCTAATATATTGGTACATAAATAAGACATGTTGCTACACTATAATGGGCCTCAATCAGCTGGTCTGAGTTTGGGCTTCCGGCTAGAGTTCATTACGTCAACATTCCCATATGCGGTTAAGCATATCTACTAATTCTTCCATATATAATTTATTTATTAATCATGACAAAAAAATTGAGAAATTTATCATTCACAAGCATTTATGCTATAAATAATTTGACTATAACCAATAAGTCGAGAGAGGGAAAACAAAGAGGATCATACACATGCTTTTTCTTTTTCCAGCGACGAACTTCTAATTGGAGGATGCATGAACCATTACATTTTTTAAATAAACATTCAGTCCTACATTTTGAAAAGGAGTTAATTGTAAATTGTAGGTGTATTGGCAACTTAAACTTGTACCGATTTATAAAGCCGATACATGAACTTATATTTTTCTCATTTGAATACTTCAACTTGACGGAATAAATACTAATAAATATTTTTTTTGTTGAACGTGATCGCTAATCGCTCTGACATGAATGTCATGTCACGTGTTTGGTCTTTATTATATGACATGTGAATTTGTGGGTCCTATATTATTAAAAAAAATTAATCTTTAGAATGTTTAATTTCGTTTTCTTTTTTTTTCTCCACCATACACTACCAATAGTCCACCAACAACTCCAAACCTCAGTCATTTCTAACCACCGTCATCTTCGTCCTCTTATATGAAAGTGTCATATTCAAATCATAATCACCTACGACCGAATCACACCCTCCCCCCTTCATCCACCATTTTTCAGTAAAATCTATTGTTGGTCCACCAACCTAAATCATCCAAAAAGCCAACAAACATTTATTTCAAAGTATTCCACTAAATGCCATCGGTATTAAAGCAACTTAATTTTTTCTCAATTCATCTATCGGCTGCAATCTACTAACTAGGTGTACTATAGAAGAAAGAAGAGAAATGGAAAAGAAAGAAGAAGAGAACGGGGGCTGATGGCCATGAATAATAAATGGAGGTATCGAAAAAGAGGAATTGAGGAAGGTTGGGACGAGAAAGGTAGGTGGAGACTAGCAAATAAAATAAAAAGTTATTGAATGGGAAAATAAAATGGGAAAAAGAAACGAGGAAGTGGCAGGAAAGTAGGATAGAAAATGAAAAAAATTTACAAGATGGGGATGGGAGTTAACTTGGGAAGATGATAGGGGTGGGAGAGGAGGGGGAAAGAGAAGGTGAGAGAGAAAGATTTTTTTTTTCTTTTTCTTTTTTCTTTCTTACTTATATTTTATTCTATTTCAAATATCTTTTTAATAAAAATAAAATTATTTACGCCTATGACACTTCCACATAAGCTTGGTCAATGGTTAAATGTAGGGGTGTACAAAGAAAACATATAAACCGCTAATCCGAGTCAAATCGAAAAAAAAATCCGATCATGGGTTGGTTTGATTTGGTTTGGTATTGGAAAAAATAACCCGACCATAATTGGTTTGGTTTGGTTTTAACTAAAAAAAGTCAAACCGAAACCAAACCAACCCGATATTACATTTATTCAATTTTTACAAATATTTTATACATATAAATATTTATTTTTAATACAATTCATAAATATTTCTTAAACTTTTTCACAGTTTTATCTTTAAACATATTATTTCAAGTTTGGAATTAACATTCTTGAATGGTCTAATAAATTTTATAGTTCATAAAGGTAGTAAATCAAATAAACTTCACATCAATACTAATGCTAACAAAGAAAATTCAATTCAACACTAGAAATGACAATAGTATTGGATATCTATTTTTTAGTTTTGCATTGTTTATATTGAAAATGCATAACTTAGTTTATTTTTTCTTAGTTGTGTAACTAATATACTTATAGTTGTACTTATTTTAGCATGACTTATATAGTACTTTTAGATTATGTTAATATTTATTATGGCTTATTACTTAGTTATATTTTCTTTATGAATTTTAGTATTTTTGTTATTGAATATTTTAGTACAATGCTATGATTCATCTCATATTATTGTATTATTTTCTTGAAAAATATATTATATAGTTGTATCCTTGTAGGGCTAGAGAAATATATGGAGCACAAGTTATATATTTGTGGTATGAAGACTTATTAGGAAAAAAAAACCCGAAAACCCGAAAAGACCCGAAAAACCCGAGATCGAAAAACCCGACTTCATTGGTTTGGTTTGGTTTATAGATTTAAAAATTCGACACTATTGGTTTGGTTTGGTAATTGAAAAATCCGAACCAACCCGACCTATGTACACTTCTAGTCAAATGTATTTATTAGTATTTATTTTGTCAAGTTGAAGTATTCAAATAGAAAAAATGTAAGTTCATATATCGACTTTATAAACCGGTACAAGTTAAAATGTTCAGGAAGCCATTACGCCTAAATTGTATGCTTTCTTAAACAAAAGTTCATAGTATCAATTCTCCTTATTAAATTCCTTAAAAACATACCAACATCCCCAATTGTTTTTTTTCTTTAAAAAAAGGCAATAACAAGGCACCAAAGAGTTAAATCTTTGGTTGTTGGAAAAGTAATTCAAAGTTGTAGTAGGAAACCTTAATTATTTAAAATTTGATTTATTAAATTCATGTTTAAGTATGATTTGCAGTTAGAATAAATATAGAAATAGACTTTGTTGTTTATCGTTGAATTAAGTTTCATACGATTATAAATAGTGGTAATGATAACTTATTAAAATAAGTATTGTAAAGAACTTTGAGAAAGTTATAATAAAATAGTTTTCGTTCATTGGTTGGGTAACCAAAGTTGGAATAGGCTTTCCCATAGGCTAACGCTTGCATCCAAACGCAGCCGTAAATAAACAGAGACCAAACCATCAAATTATAAAGAAAAAGGAAAAGAAGCAAATATCTAAGTAGATAGTTCTCGTCGTAAAATATGGTTCACACAAATTCTTCACATGCAATTTGCTTTTATGTTCATTCCCGGGTGTGTGTGGTCAAGCCTTTTCCAGTAGTTGAACAGTAATACACCATTTTCACATAGTAATACCAATATCTCTATTGGAACACAAGAAAAATCAAAGATCAATTCAATGGCCTTCATTTTCTCGTTGGTGTAACTTGGGTTTTACTCAATCTTGTGTGTGTGTATATATAGGGAACTAAGGTTCCCCAAATACTTAAAGAAAGATTCAGAGGAAGAAATTTAAGAAACATATTAAAGATTCTTACTTTATTTGTGTTCCTCTATGGCTGATATAATGGGATTTTCTCTTAACTCTTTACGCTTCTCTTCTTCTTCTTCTGCTTCAAATTCTTCATTGTTAACCTCATTCTCTTCATCTTTGAATTCTATCCAAACATCAAATCAAAAGCTGCATAAAAGGGCTGTCTCCCTTTCTGACTCTCCTTCAACCTCTGTGGATTTCGTTTCCGGAATTTCTTTAAGGCCCAACAAGCGATTTCCTGCTCTTAAGGTAAAGATTCCTGCTATTTACTGAGTTTTTTTTTCCGCCTATTATTATTTCAATTTCAAATGAGGATATTGTTAACGGTGGGCAGTATTTGTGCTTAGCTCATTTGAGGTTTGAGGTCTTTTATGCTTTAAATTTTTTTGCAAGTTGTGTTTTTAGCAGCTGAAGGGAGCATTTTAGGTATCCTGCTGTCCTTTTTGTTCTGTTTAAACACCAAAATTGAAATTAAGTGTCTTTGTTATGCTGATTTTAGTAATCAATAAATTAGTAGTTAAGATGCATATGATTAAGGGATAAGTTGGAAGGAAGACCATGGTAAACAAGGGGTCAGATTCCAGCAGAGAGCCAAATAAGCTAGGTGATTTCTTCCTATTTGGTTAAGCGTTAATGAACAAAGTTACCCTAGGTGGGAGGATGTAGGTACCATGTGGAATAGTTGAAGTACATGTAAGTTGGACACTGCTATTATCCCAAAAAAAGAGGATGCATATGATTAATCATTACTTAGTTATGCAGAGACTTGAGTAATTCACCACATATGTTATTTAGCACAATGTTCTGAAAAAAAACGTCACGTTTATTGGGTAATGAAAGGACGTGGTTTTGTTTATGTTGAGCATGTTCAAGAATAGAGCACTCTACAGAATGCTAGCAAAACAAAAAAGTTATAACGCCGGCAGGCCACTAACATTAGCATCAACATTCATAGCGGATCAAATATTTGAATGGCAGAACAGAGTAATTTTCTGCAAGGGCTTAGCATTTGGTGATAAGAATCGTCAGGTGAAGTAGTCATCGTTTTATAGGTTACTGCATAATTATAACTTCGACTGACTGCATTAACCATTGTCTCTTATGATGTGAGAAAGCTTCTGCTATGATGATCCTTACGGTTGCACCCCCGCCATTAAAAGCCACATGCATAATTGTCTTTTGCTATTTCTTCTATTCTTATCATCAATTCTATTTTTTTTTCTTTTTGAGAAAAGTTGAGTTAAAAATTCTGGATTCTTCGAAGATCTCGATGATAAAGTTCTGTTTGGAGTGTTTTTTTTCCAGATAAGTTCAGCCTAGAATGACAGTTGGAAATTGACTTTTAGTAAATAAGCATAGCTTGATGTCTCTAGACTCTACTGCATCTGTTTAAACTGGCGAAACCGGGAAACTGAAAAAGTTAGGTTGGGAGAAGAGTTCCTATTTCCAGGATCAACCTCATTTGTCGGTGTTTCTGGTTGTTCAAACATTGGTCTGCATAGATAATAGGCACGGAAGTCATGCACTTACCAACCATGGCTTGCTGTCTATGACCCTTTGTAGTATTTATGAGCGTCGTTTTTTTGAAACTTCCAAACTATGCAAACTTTACTGGTTTACGTCTGGGCTTCCTTGTGCTCAGATTCCAAATGGAGACCTTGTCTCAAGGTAGCAGCCTTAGATGCCAAACCCAATATGCATCCTCACTTGATACAACGGTGGTTTCTGGACCATGTGCAGTGATGGTGCATTTTTACCGATGCTTGCTTTCATTTGTCTAATCATTTGGCATTTGACTATGCCATCCAACTGTCCCCATTATGATCTTTGAATAGGTCTTTAGTTTTCGAAATTAACTAGTGAGAAAGAAGGGACTGTTAACACCTCCTCTAAGGTTACTATTCAGGTTCTCGATTCTTTTCCAACAAGCTTGTTATTTGCTAGCCCATCAAAAAGATTAAAGATTAACTCATTTCGAACAGTGACAAACTTTAATAACCACAAATTTAGTTTCATAATGCGACACATTTTATTATTATAGTAATTTTGATATAGCGTGTTTCTATTCTCTTTTGAGAGTTCAGCTAGAATTTTAGTTGCCAAATTTGGCTTGTTACTCATCCCTTCTAAATTTGACCATCTAAGCTTGGGTGGAGATATTTGAGAAGGAATGGGTATTTATTTTTATATTTTATGAACAAGTAGATGCATTCATCTGCATGCGGACTTCTATTTTACAGTTCATGGCATTCTGAAGGTAAATCCCTAAAAATCTTCTTTACACATTTTGTGCCTTTTGTTCAATGCTTCTTAGGTACATGCTACCGTTACTCGAACTGAGGAACCAAAATGGTGGGAGCGAAATGCAGGGCCTAACATGGTTGACATTCATTCTACGAAAGAATTTTTGGATGCTCTTAGTCAGGCTGGAGAAAGACTTGTTATTGTAGAATTCTATGGAACATGGTGTGCTTCCTGCAAAGCACTATTTCCCAAGGTAAGCTCTTCTTGCTGCCCATCATGAAAGCCTATAATTTTACTCGATGCTGTTATTTCTAATGTAAAAGAGCAAGTTTCAAGAAGATAGTTCATCTCTTTCAGCAACTTCTAAAGATCTTAATTTGGTAGCTGTCCACTCATATGAACCGGGATCATTGTAATCTGCTCTATACGTCCGTTTAGAATATATTTCCGCAGCATTGACATGATTGTGATGCTTTCTGGTTAGAAGGGCAAAAGAACATTTTCCTTGTAACAATTTTTTTTCTTTTGTCTTGTTATGGGAAATGGTAAGGTTTGTATTCAATATAGCACAAAGATGTTCTAGTAGATTCTGTACAATAATCCAGTGGCCGGAAGTGTGAAAAAAAAGAAGGTATATCCATTTCTCAACATGTGAGCACTCTAACAAGTCTAAAACTGGTTCAGCTTCACGGACAAGATCCATTCCGCACCAAAAACAAAACTAAAAAAGGCAGTTTGCCTTCAGCTTTTAAATAGAGTTGTATTTCTCTTGTGGATTTTGTGCCAAAACATGGTTGTTTACAGCAAAGCTTTTGGGAAAGCTACAGTTTGTAATCATTTACATCTCAAGGTTATTGATCATAATGTCCAACTAAAACTGGCACTGTTTCCTTATTGTCCTGCATTACAGGTTATGCTTTCTTCACTCACTTTCTCTCTTATATTGGTTCTCGCGGAGGATCTAAAATTGAAGTCTACAACGATCTTACTGCTCCTAAAACAAAATCATCATTTCATATGCATAGAATTAGATTTCCGTATTGATTGTCTAAACAGTAGAAGAGACTATTCCGTCATGTTTCTGATCTTATGTACTCATAACTTGCTGCTTCTAACCTAGCAGACAGAATATCGGAAGGAAGCCAAACATTTTCTTGCCTCTGAAATTGATTCTTGATAAGTATCATATACAGGATTGTGCAAAAGCATAATAAATTTGAAATATCATCCTGTTTCTTGGATTTTACTGGTGGTCCATTTCCTTAATGTAGTTTGGTTGAGCTACAAGACAGGATAATGACTTTTGAATAAGCTTATTTAAAAGGATTTTAATTGATCTCCTCACCCGAGTTTAGTTGAACAATGGTTTGAATTTTCCATTAAGCCACTTTAAGAAGATATCTGGTCTTTAAGGTTGCTTTCTCTCCAATTCTCTAGAAATTGATTTTGCATTTTTCACTTGGCAGCTCTGCAGAATTGCCCAGGAGAACCCCGAAATCATGTTTCTGAAAGTGAATTTTGATGCAAATAAGCCAATGTGCAAGACTTTGAATGTAAAAGTCCTTCCATATTTCCATTTCTATCGCGGAGCTGATGGACAACTAGAGTCCTTCTCTTGCTCACTGGCCAAAGTAAGACATCTGAAAATTTGTTTTTTGTTTTTTCTCCATTTGGTTATTAGCTACCGTTTACTACTTTCATTCCAGATGAATAACCTTTACTGCGGTAATAATTTATGCAGTTTCAGAAGATAAAAGATGCAATACAATTACATAACACAGCCCGTTGCAGTATTGGCCCGCCAATAGGAGTGGGAGATCTCACACTTGAACTCCTTTCTGGGACCAAGTGATATACCTCCAGCAGCATCTTCTATGTAGAACTTCGTACTTGTTTCATCTCTGTATCAATAGCTTGCACTCGAATAGCCACATAACCTAATCTGTATCTGTTGAAACTCTATAGTCATTTTTCATTTTTGGTTGCTACATTTTGCGTCACTCTAGGTAATGTAGTAATATACTCCATTCTTTGAGACGATTGTGGTAGTAATACTTGCAGCATATATAGATAGAATTTTGTTCATTAATTATGTGGAAAAAGTGAGTCGGAAGCACTACTTCCTGTCATTTGTGATACTTGTCAATCTGTGCTCATGGTATAATGATACACTGGTACCATTAATTCGTTGGTTTTATCATAAAGGCAGTCTGCCTAACTATTTTTTACACAATGTTCAATTGGTTGAATTTGCGGTACTTTCTATGGTAGAACGCAAGGGTATATATTATAGGATTGTCTTTTATTCATAAGTCCATTAAATAATAAAAGGAACGTGCAAGATTTGTTCATTCACTATTAAATACTCCATAAGTTTATGGGTTCTATGAAGCATGCCGCACATTAGTGGAGGAAAAAAAAAAGCGAGATTTTCATTCCTATACCAAATTTCATACTATATTACCAAAAACGTTTATAATACATATATTACATTCTTAGTCTGCAGAAACAATCTAAGCTTGTATTCGGAATTTTTCTGAGGTTGGTAATTAAGGCGAAATGAGGTCACCCTAATATGCTCTACCTCAGGCCATCGACTAATACTTCAGGAAACAAAAACAGGAAGAAGAAATAGAAATATAATATGAAAAAAAGAACACAAAGAAAAGAAAAACACAGCCCCTAGAGAGAAACAAGGAAATTATCCGAGAGAGACTGCAACTTCCCTCAATTGCCAATCTTCATTCCAAAGTCCCCTCTCTCCCTCACTCCCCCCTCATTTTCCCTTTGAGATTTTCTCTCTCCAAGGAAAATGACAACATATGGGACAATACCCACAATTACAACATCATTGGACGACATGGGGATGATGAGATCATCAGGCGGTCTCCTGCTAGGCACGCGCCGCCCCTGGAAGGAAATGCTCTCTTTCTCTTTCCCTGAAAGCTCCGGCGATGCCCTTTTACGTATCAAAGCCAGTTCATCTTACTTCCACATGAACTACTTGATCATCATCCTTTTCGTTATATTCTTAAGCCTCTTGTGGCACCCAGTTTCACTCGTCGTATTCCTCATCACGTTGGCTGCATGGCTCTTTCTTTATTTCCTCCGCGATAGCCCTTTGGTAGTATTCGGGTACATTGTGGACGAACGTATGGTTTTGACCGTCTTGTCTATATTTACAATGGTCTTGTTGATTTCAATATCAACTATGAATGTGGTATCAGGGCTAGCTGTTGGGGTGGCGATAGTGGTGGCTCATGGAGCTCTCAGGAGGACCGATGATTTGATAATATTTATGGATGAGGAGGAGCAAGGTGGTAGTCAATGGCCTACCAACGTGCATTTGAGAGAAACTGCTTCTTCATCATTTTCTTCATAATGTTATCACATGCATGCATGCATGCATGTGTTGTAATCAGAGTGGCTTCTAATTAATTGTCACTATAGAACCTAACTTAGGAACGTGAAATTCCAGAATGTAATTCTTCTACAGTTTTGTTGCGAGAGGGACAATTTGTTTGTTCGCATAATATGTTTTCAAAAATCTAGATAAACTTTCGATGAATAATTCTTCAACAACTTATGTTTATTGAAATCTTGTATCCTGCCCACTGAATAGGAGAGAAGAAGTGGAATACCACAAAATCAGACGAATTGCTCTCATTAAGGTATTTGCATAATATATATATATATATATATATATAACGATTTTTAGTCCTAATGTGTTGTAATGAGTGCTGATGAGTTATATGTTGATCTGTGTTAGATCAGATAAATTTAGAATGTCAATGAGGAATTAGGTACTGGGATAGAGTTTATTGAAATGACATTACTATAATTTTTTGAACAAATTTGAAATAATCGATGCGGTTATTAAAATTAAACTTGATATGCTGTAGAAACAGTTGATCAATATTTGGTAGGGGTATTAAATAGCTACGAGTAGACAATTTTCGTAGAAGATGCTTCTCTTGAAACTTCGTCTATATAGCTCGTATTGGTTACTGTTATTTTCCTTTAGAGCATACTGTGGATCATTTTAAGGCGGCTCCTCTGAATGGATTGCAATGGTTTGAAGCATTACAAATTGATCCTTATTTTAATTTGTTCGTGAACCAAAATGATTTTTTTTATATTCAAAATTCCACAAGGATCAATACCGCAAGATTATGTAATCAAATTCGAATTGTGTAGTTCTTGTGAACATCGTGGAAAATAGTCATTTTGTTGTGCATCATTTTGGAAGCAATATCGCAGACGCAAGAAAATTTTGCAACCTTGAATTTTGATGAAACAGTTGGCGTTGGGTGTCGGAGTGCAGAAAGTTCTTCAAACTATACTAGGCAAACATACACTGTGCTTTCTGATAGAAAAATCATCTTTGATCAATCTTTATCTCAAGAGAAACCACGATAAGGATGACACCTATCCATCCAAATGATTAATAGAACAGTCAACCCGTATTTATCAAATATTAAATAAAGTGATCAAGTTAATGATAGAATTATTATTTTTTGCTTAAAAGTTAATGATTGAATTCCATCAAAAGCAAGAAGATAAAACTCTAATGAGTATATCATTTTAAAAAAGAAGTCTATATAATTGGAGTTCTATGCTCTAAAAGCAACCAATTACAACACGACTTTGCGTGTAAATGTTCAAGTTGCATGTAAGTCCAATCTTGAGATGGACATTTTCTAACATGTCTCTTTTAGTAAAAGGGTAATCAAAAGGTGAAAAGAAAGAAAGATAAGGCATAAAGCAGCAGCAGAAAGTAGAAAGTACAAAATGAGTATACAATTTGACCTTCAATTACTATACTAGACCAGCTCAGTAAAATATTATTATACTGTATCTGACAATGCTTAATCAGGAAAATATTAATCAAGTACACTAATACAAAGATGGTTTCTTCCTGTAGTGGAGCACGAAGGGGGTTCAAAATTTTTTTTTGTAGCTAGTGGAAATTGAACCTATGATCTTATGAAGATTTTGAACCCCCTTGACCACTAAACTACACTATAGAGTTGTGTCAAGGGGGTTCAAAACTTAATATATAGAGATAAAAAATAGATTTTGTCTTATATATACAGTGTAATTTTTCGGCGCAAGGGGTTCACCCCCTAAATCCGCCCCTAGTTTCTTCTGAAACCAATTAATGTAGTGAGTTTTGGGGGTTTATATATTGACTAGTTAAGCACTGTTGATTAAATTAAGCAAATATTACCATCAACCGGAATATGCCAGCTCTTAGAATCTCATTTGTGACTTGGTAGTCCCGACTCTCACATAATATTAATCCATTACATAGACTGAATCCGTAAAGTTGACCTATAAGTCACAGGTTCGAGCTGTGAAATCGGTCTGATGATTGTATTAGGTTAGTCTACCTATTTTACACTTCTTTGGAGTGCGACCTTTCCCCGAACCCTACGTAAACACGAAATGCTTCGTGTATCGAATTGCTCACATTACTGCAAAAATAATGGATTTTGCACGCTGATTCAACTAGAAAGTAAAATTTGCCAACCCAATGCCAGCTTTATTTGTAAAGGGGCACATAGAAGCATGATTCACATGAACTGTGAATACCTACCTAATCCTGGCAATAAGATCTCTTTTCTTTTAACAGAGCAATAAGACCTATAGAATTAACAACAAAACAAGGTGTCTCAATTCCAAGCAAGTTAGAGTTCGCCCCATATCATGAACTACATCGAAAAAGGCATCTGTTCTCTCTTTTGTGAGTTGTTTTCCTCGTATCTGACCTATTCAAGTTAGCCCTCCCAAGCTTGGCAAAGAGGTGGATCGTCCGATCTTGAAATAGGTCATCAGTAAAGAAAATTACAAAATGAGCATATGTTAGCAGGTGTAGCTAACAAAATGCATTCCTTCTTAAACTTACCGTATCATCATAAAAAGAGTAGGACTAAATTTTTATTTATTCATGAATTGATTCATCATCAAACTTGATATTTGTACAAAGCCAAGTTACAAATGCAGACAACTAATGAACAAATATTGGTTAAACTCACATAAATTTCAATCCTTTATTAGCAAATGAGCAATGGAACACCCTCAAATCACATTTAGGAGAAACCATCTTAAGAAACAACCTTGCCGTATCCTCTTGCCTTACCTTTGCACCTTCCTTCTCCACCAAAGCCGCCGCCACAATCCGCTCATATCCACCACCACCTCCGGCGACATAAGCCACCAATGCCGCCTGTACTGGCCCTAAACTTGGATTATAAGCAGCTGATTCCACATAAGAACCCCTGTAAATCTTGCCTTCAGAATCCATGAGTGCAACCCCTGATGGACAACCGCTGTAAGGCGCGTGTGAATCATTAGCAGCTTCTAAAGCTGCAATCTGTAAAAGGGTAGTATTTTCTGTTTCACTCTTTTTGCAAAATCCATTGCTTAAATTCACAACGCCATTAAATCTTTTTGAATCATTATCTGAAAACCCATTGCACAGATCTCCATCATGATTATCATTAAAGAGAGATAAACCGTTGTTATGGCGCTCGAGGAGCAGAGGAGTTTCGTCATCCAATAGATCAAACGGACCAAATGGGTTAGGCAGGATTTCACCCAATGGTTTAAATGTGACAACATCGGGATTGTTTTGGTGCTGTGATGTGATGTGGATTTGGAGGGAAGAAGGGTTACGGAGTTCCTGAAGGAATTGTCGGCAGTGGCCGCAAGGGGCGGCGGAGACGGCGAATGCGACGAGGCGAGGGCAACGGTGGACAGCGAGGTTCGTGAGGAGAAATTGCTCGGCGTGGACGGAATGGTGAAGGGGTAAACCAGGGAACTCGAGGTTAACGCCGAGGAAGACACGGCCATCGGAACCTAGGCCGACGGCGCCGACGTGGTAGTTGGAGATGGGCGGCCGGGCGAGAGTCTGGGCCGGTTGAACCAAGGCCGGAAGGAGGTGGCGGACTGAAGATAGGCCTAGTTTTTGGGCAATGGACTCAGCCTCCGAGGCTTCCACCACAAATTTGGGTTGATCCTGATCCATGATATTCGTTTTTGTGTAATGTAATTCTTTTCTTTTTCTATTTTTTTTACTTTTCTGCTATTTCCGGTGTTTATTTTGAGAAGGTTTTGCGTAAGATTTGGGGGGGGGGGGG
>MU732077.1:43258-73992 GCA_026770625.1 Nicotiana glauca
GAGGTCAGATGTCGGCCATGAAGGCTATCAGAGTTTTAGTGTCAGGTGGTATCTCTATTACTTTTGTTTTCATTGGCTATGTATGATTTTACTTTCTACCTTACATACCAGTACATTTTTATTCGTACTGATGTCTCGTTGCCTAGGGACACTGCATTTTTGTTTCGTGCATGCAGGTCCAGGTAGGGACTCTGATTGACCCCTCCGCTAGGATTTAGGGGTTCAGCTGTGAGTTGGTAAGCTCCACCTCTTCCTGGAACTGTCATAGGATGGTTATCTTTGTTTTACAATTTGGGTATAGTCGAGGCCTTATCCCGATAGTGCTTGTGACGCTCTTAGAGGTTATTGTGGACACAATATTCTGGGTTTCTTTTTACAGCTTCCAGTCTCCAGCCCATAGGCTTGGCATGCATATATATGTGTGTAGGCATGTATGTCTCCAGTCGTGGCGTCGTCGTCCAGCTAGTACTTTATTATTTTGGCCTATCTACCTTTGTTTATATGGCTTATTGTTATTCAGGACATGAACTTAATGGTCCAGGCTTAGTATTTCAGATGTTGTGCTGCCCGATTTGTTGGGCCTCCAGTTTAGTTAGCTAGTATGTTTAGTGGCTAACTCGATCGAATATAGTATAGAGTGCCAGTCGTGCCTCCCCTAGTTTGGGGCGTGACAAACTTGGTATCAGAGTAGGTCATATCCCAGGGAGCCCACAAGCCGTGTCTAGTAGAGTCTTACTTATGGGTGTGTTGTGCACCACACTTATAATTAGGAGGCTATGAGGAATTTAGGAATGTTTACGTTTTTTTTTCAATTAATAGATCGTGCTATAAAGCAAAGTTATAAGAACATATGAAATCTAAATTGTGCTTTGTGTTTCTTATCTAACAGGCTACCTTCACTCAGGAGATGGCACATCGAGAGATAGGTATGGATCCAGGGGAAGGTATCAGTCGTTCCCCACCAGGTCAGAGGGATAGATTTCCCTTAGAGGCACACGGTGAGTCTCCAGTAGCCCTAGTTTCAGCTTCCCCAACACTTGTTGGAGCCCAGGGAGATGTAGTACCCCCAGCCTCACCAGTTCATTAATACCTAAGGCAGCTAGAGACACAGGACCCCCAACACATATTGTTCCCCCACCAGAGACCGGGGAGCAGGGGATGAGGGAGGCAGTTTAGTTGCTGACTAGGATGGTTTCTATTCATAAGTAACAGCTACAGTCGGGAGCAGATGCCCGGAGATTTCGGACAGGAAGCTCGACGGTACGAGAGTTTCTTTACTTGGCCCCTTAATTATTTACAGGATCCATTTCCACAGAGGATCCCCATGAGTTTATAGAAAATATGTATAGAGTATTGAGGGTGATGCATGCCTCCATCACAGAGGCTGTGGAGTTGGCTTTTTTCGACTACGTGATGTAGCTGTCCTGTGGTATGAGGCATGGTACAGATCTAGAGGACCTGATGCTCCGCCAGCAGAGTGGGAGGACTTCTCTGAGGCATTTTTAGCCCATTATTTTCCACGGGAGGTTTGGGAGGCCCGTCTTGACCAATTTCTTAGCCTGAAGAATGGGGATATGAGTGTGAGGGATTATAGCCATAAGTTTAATTCTTTGGGTAGGTATGCACCAGATATCGTACGTACCATGAGGGTTAGAGTTCATCATTATGTGGATGGTTTAGGGGATCATCTGATTAGAGACTGTAGGGTGGCATCCCTATCAGATGATGTAGTTATTTGTCACATACAGGCTTTCGCTCAGACTACAGAGGACCTTTCTCATCGCATTCGTGATACTCATAGGGATAGGGAGCAGAGTAAGAGGGCTTGTATTATGGGGTCTTATAGGGAGCCACAGAGTGATTTTAGGCCCCCACTCCATCGATATCCACCTCGGTCAGCAAGTAGTTTCCTACCACAGATGCAGGGCCAGCGGTTTGATCGTTATATTTAGTCAGGACCGGGGCAGAGCTCAGGCTAGCCTGAGGGCCGTCGACAAGAACGTTCCGCACAAATAAGACAACCTACTCCTCCATGTACTCAGTGCGGTAAGCTGCACACCGGGCAATGTAGACAGGGTTCTAATGCATGTTATCATTGTGGGAAGACATGACATTTTATTAGCCGGTGCCCAGGGTTAGGCAGAAGTGCATCAGCTCAGCCTTCAGGATACGCAGCAGCATCTTCGCCCTCAGTCCGTGCTCCCCGACCAGGTCCACAGTCTACTCAGGGTCGTGGTAGGGGGAGAGGTGGAGGAGACACCTCGGGTTCTAGTAGTGGCCAGAACCGCTTTTATGCACTCACAGGCCGACATGATTCAGAGGCATCCCCAGATGTTGTCACAGGTACATTGACAATACATTCTCATGCCGTTTATGCATTAATAGATCCCGGCACTACATTTTCATATATTACCCCATTTATTGCTGGTAAGCTTGATATGAGATCTGAGTTGTTGCCACAGTCAGTTGAGGTGTCCACGCCAGTTGGCGACTCTATTATAGCTAATCATGTCTATCGAAGTTGTATAGTGTTAATTAATGATCGTCCAACCTCTGTTGATTTAGTTGAATTGGTTATGCTAGAATTCGATGTCATTATGGGTATGGATTGGTTGGCAGCTTGTTATGCTAATATTGATTGTCATGCAAAGTTGGTCCAATTTCATTTCCCCGGTGAGCTTGTCCTTGAATGGAATGGTAATGCAGCCATGCCCAGGGGTAAGTTTATTTTATACCTTAGGGCTCGGATGTTTATTGCTAAAGGTTTTATATACCATCTGGTTCATGTCAGGGATACAGATAAGGCAACAGTGACTCTTTAGTCGGTTCCTATTGTGCATGAATTCCCGACGGTATTCCCTGACGAGCTTCCAGGAATTACCCTCGAAAAGGAAATCAATTTCGCTATAGATTTGCTTCCTGATACGCAGCCTATATCCATTCCTCCCTACAGAATAGCTCCTACAGAGCTAAGGGAATTGAAGGAACAACTGAAGGACTTGCTCAACAAGGGCTTTATTAGGCCAAGTACATCCCCATGGGGTGCTCCAGTGCTATTTGTTCGGAAGAAAGATGGCTCCTTGCGGATGTGTATTGACTACAAGCAACTAAATAAAGTCACTATTAAGAATAAGTATCCTCTTTCACGGATTGATGACTTGTTCGACCAGTTATAAGGTGCCAAATGCTTTTCGAAGATTGACTTGCGATTCGGTTATCATCAGCTATGAGTCAGGGATATTGATATCCCAAAAATAGCATTTAGGACGAGGTATGGCCATTTTGAATTCCTTGTCATGTATTTCGGGATTACAAATGCCCCAGCAGCCTTTATGGATCTTATGAACCGGGTATTCAAACTATTCTTGGATGAATTTGTGATTGTGTTTATTGATGACATCCTGATATATTCACGATCGGAAGCCGAGCATGCGGACCACTTTCGAGCTGTATTGCAGACTCTCCAGGACTACAGGTTATATGCTAAATTCTCTAAATGTGAATTTTGGCTAACTTCTGTATCTTTTATTGGTAATGTTATTACCGGTTATGGTATTAAGGTTGATGGCCAAAAGATTGAAGCTGTGATGACTTGGCCGAGGCCCTTGAATCCGACGGAGGTTCGTAGCTTTTTAGGCTTGGCAGGGTATTACCGAAGGTTCGTGTAGGGATTTTCCTCTATATCTGCACCATTGACGAAACTGACACATAAGGGATCTAAGTTTTAATGGACTGAGGCATGTGAACAAAGTTTTCAGGAGCTAAAGAAAAGGCTTACGACGACACCTATCTTGACTCTTCCGGATGGAACTGAGGGTTATGTTATATATTGTGATGCCTCGAGGATTGGCCTAGGTTTTGTTCTTATGCAGCATGGTAAGGTTATCACGTACGCCTCCAGACAGTTGTGGAAACATGAACAGAACTATCCTACGCATGATCTTAAGTTAGCCGCAGTTGTCTTCGCCTTAAAGATTTGGCGGCATTATCTATATGGGGTTCATATTAATGTTTTCACCGACCACCAAAGCCTTCAGTATTTATTTAAACATAGGGAGCTGAACCTACGACAAAGAAGATGGCTAGAATTACTAAAGGACTATGATGTTGATATTTTATATCATCCCGGCAAAGCTAATATTGTTGCTGATGCCCTTAGCCGGAAGTCCATGGGCAGTCTAAGCCATGTTAAAGTTGATAAGGTCAAGATGACCAAATACCTATGCCAACTAGCTAGTTTGCAGGTGCATTTGGTAGATGCAGAGGGTGGACGCATTCTCATTCAGAATACGGCAAAATCTTCTTTTGTTACTGAAGTGAAAGAGCGACAACACGAGGATCCCGAGCTTATAAAACTGAGGGAAAGTATTCCACAGCAGCGATAACCTTTATTTAAGCTAACTAGATATGGAGTACATAGATACTAGGGCCACTTATGTGTACCTACAGTCGGAGAGCTCCGTGCCAAGATTCTCTTGGAGGGCCATTATTCTAGATATGCAGTTCACCCCGGAGCGGCAAAGATGTATTGGGACCTTCGACAGATCTATTGGTGGAATGGAATGAAAAAAGATATAGCAGAGATTGTAGCTCAATATCCCAACTGCCAGCAAGTTAACGCCGAACATCAGAAGCCTGGAGGCCTAACTAAGTATATTGAACTTCTATTATGGAAATGGGACATGATAAATATGGACTTCATCACTGGTTTGCCTCACACTCCACGGAGGTATGATTCTATTTGGGTAATTATTGATAGGCTTATAAAATCTTCTTATTTCCTGCCAGTCAGGACAACATATTCAGCTGAGGATTATGCCAAGCTTTACATTCGAGAGATTGTTCGCCTTCACGAAGTGCTATTATCTATTATCTCTGACTGAGGGGCTCAATTTACAGCACATTTTTGGAAATCTTTTCAGAAGGTTCTAGGCACGCAGGTAAATCTTAGCACCGCTTTTTATCCGCAAACTGATGGACAGGCAGAGCGTACTATTCAGACAGTTGAGGATATGTTATGTGCTTGCGTGCTAGATTTTAAAGGAAGTTGGGATGATTATCTACCTCTTATTGAGTCCGCTTATAATAACAGCTTCCAAGCTAGTATTCAGATGGCCCCTTACGAAGCACTATACAGAAGAAAGTGTAGGTCGCCGATCGGTTAGTTCGAGGTCGGGGAATCAGAGTTGCTAGGTCCTAATTTAGTTCATCAAGCAATGGAAAAGGTAAAACTTAATAGAGACCGGCTGCATACAGCACAAAGTCGGCAGAAGTCTTATGCAAATGTTCAATGACGAGACTTAGAGTTTGATGTAGAAGATTGGATTTTCCTGAAAGTATCGCCTATGAAGGGTGTCATGTGATTTGTAAAGAAGAGGTAGCTCAGCCCCAGGTATGTTGGACAGTGTAAAATTATTCGGAGGATTGGTAAGGTGGCGTACGAGCTTGATTTGCCTTCAGATTTGGAAGCAGTCTATCTCGTGTTTCATGTATCTTATGTTGCGGAAGTGCATTGGAGATCCTTCATGTATTATGCCCATTGAGGATATTCACATTGCTGAAGACTTATCTTATGCATAGGTACTAGTAGCTATTTTAGATCGGCAGGTAAGAAAGCTTCGAACTAAAGAAGTGGCTTCCGTAAAAGTGTTATGGCGAAATAACAACATCGAGGAAATGACTGGGAAGCTGAGGAGGAAATGAGGACGAAGTACCCCCACCTATTTACGACTTAAGGTGAGTCGCATTTAAATAATTGGCAATTATTTCTTTACAACAACTTAATTGGATTTTGAATGACTTGAAAGTGCAATTTAAATTTCTTATTGCGAGATAGCTATATGAAGCCTAGTAGTTGGAATCTTCAGCATTTGATTTATGATTTGCAAATGAAACAAATATATCTTCACAAATAATGTATTAGTGGGAAAGAAATGAAACCAAGGAATTGACTTGACCCATTCGCGGATGAACGTTCTTAAGGGGGGGAGACTGTGAGACCCCATGTTTTTTTTCTCTTCTCTTACATAATATATGTAACGTGGTGTGGTTATATTAGGTATATATGATTGGGTATAAAATCACACTGGTCACATGTTATGTTTTTGAGTCAAGAAAGTTGCGAAATAAAGGTCGGCAAAAGTTATCGTAAATTTCTCTAATAAATTTTTCTTAATTTTGGGTCAAATGTATCATATCATTTCTCCCAATATATAAAGTTTTATGAGACCCACAACCTATCAAATCGAAGGTCTATGAGTCTAGTTTTCAACCAAAAAAACCTCACATCAAACGGACATTGTATTAAAAATTATGACTATTTTACCCCGGACTGTCCAGGCTAAAATCGGGTCGCGAACCGGGTCGGGTCAAACAAGTGGTATAAGTCGGTAAACTCGACTTTGAAGACCTCAAAACATTTCACTTCAGTTGCAAAATAGTGAGCAAGCTGAAGAGAGGGTTCCATGGTGTTCTTGAGTGATTAAGGTGCGTTTTAATGATTTTTACCGTTAAAGTTTGCCCCCGTGCCTAGAAACTTATTCTCTACGCTTTGCAATCGTTTTCCCTTCTATTATCTGTGTTTGGAGCTATTTTTGGAAGATAGGAATTTGTTGTTTTTGCTGGTTCTTCAGTCTTTATACTTGTTTTTTCAAGGTAATCATCTTAGGACTCTTTTATGATCGTTTTTACAAAGTTCTACGGACGTTTCGTCAAGTTAGGGTCATATGACGAATCTGCCAATTTAAACTCAATTATGAACTGTTTAAATGTGCGTATAAGCTGCATATATATAGTGTTTTCGAAGCTTAGGACGTAAGAAACAACTTTCGTGAAGGAACTACAGGCATTCAGACGTTCGTTGGAAAGGTATGTTAAGGCTAAACTCCGTTATTCCTTTTTGCACGAATTCTTGAAAATTCCTAAGACTCCAAATGTGAAATTTTACTATTCTATTGATAGAAAGACCTTCTGTGAAGGGAATTGAGATTGTAGCTGAAGTATTTCATGATTCTATTAGGTTGATATTCCACTCGTTCGGTTAAATAGGGTATTCGACATCTATATATGTCATTTTTTCGGTTTTCTTATCTATGTGTCTATGCATATGAATTCTTATTCGTCTTGGAGTTGTGTGACTAAACAAAATAAAGGCATTTAGTATTTGCGATCAGTTATTCTTCCTTGTTGAAGTGTATTTTAAAATCTTTAAAGTGACATCTCAAATATAAATTCTATGTTAAAATTATTAAAACACTTGATTTTTGAAATACTTTCTTTTACTAATTATCAAGAAATCAGGTATATGCGATATTTTGCTAAGTTCTTTTTATGGCCTATTATGTGCATTCAAAGTTAATATCATACATGGAAGATTATGCATGGACTTCGAGCTATAATCGAAGGTAAGGGGCCTATTTGCCCGAAAGACTATATGTGTTGTACAGATGGCCACAGGTTGGCAATATGATACTGGTTAGCTACCGGAAGAGACCACCATTGCTAGAATTTGGTTGGGTATGTCATGCATTTGCATCAATATATATATATATATATATATATATATATATATATATATATATATATATATGTATATATGTATTCACGACATACGATTACACGTGCATACCATGCATATTTGATTACTATGAGGTAAGAGGGGTCAACCATGGAGGATATTAGAGTTTCAGTGTCATGTGGTATCTCTATTACCTTTGTTTTCATGAGCTATGTATGATTCTACTTTCTGCCTTACATATTAGTACATTTTTATATGTACTGATGTCCCGTTGCCTGGGGACACTGCATTTTTATGTCGTGCATGCAGGTCCAGGTAGGAACTCTGATCGACCCCTCCGCTAGGATTTAGGGGTTCAGCTGTGAGTTGGCAAGCTCCACCTCTTCCTGGAGCTTTCATAGGATGGTTACCTTTGTTGTACAATTTGGGTATAGTCGGGGCCTTATCCCGATAGTGCTTGTGACACTCTTAGAGGCTATTGTGGACACAGTATTCTGGGTTTCTTTTTGTAGTTTCCAGTATCCAGCCCATGGGCTTGGCATGTATATATATGTGTGTAGACATGTATGTCTCCTGTCTCGGCCTCGTCGGCCAGCTAGTAATTTATTATTTTGGCCCATCTACCTTTGTTTATATGCTTATTGTTATTCAGGACATGAATTAATGGTCCAGGCTTAGTATTTCAGATGTTGTGCTGCCCGATTTGTTGGGCCCCCAGTTTAGTTAGCTAGTATGTTTAGTCTCTAACTCGATCGAATACAGTATCGAGTACCAGTCGTGCCTCCCCTAGTTTGGGGCGTGACAGTTCTGTTCAAAACCCTGATTTCTTTTCTAAAAACCTCCTAGATCTGTACATATCTAAGGTGATTTGAGTTTGTTTCCTGTGAGTTTTACAATAGGCTTGAGATTCTTTACAAGAATTGTATGATTCCAAGTGATTTTCATCTTTTTCTAAAATTAGGGTTTCCGAAATTTCTTTTTAAAATTTGTTCGATGATTCTTTATGTTTAAACGTCTGCTTCTCATACATTTTTTGAATTATTTTATTAACCTGCTACAACCCTAGCCCATTTGTACTGAAAATCCTAATTTTTTGGGGTTCTTCGTTTGATTTCTGGATATCGGTACATCTGATTGTGTTCTTGTCTTGGGTTCTTATGACTTCTCATGATTTTCTTGTCCTAATATGCTTCTATTGAATTTTCCTTGTTCGAACTTTCACTTATATTATGTACTTGTGTTCATACTGACCATTCGTTCAAGACTTGTATGCTTCTCCTTGAGTTAGTGTTGTTTAACTTTTATTTTGTTAAAATTATGTATCGATTCCTGACTACTCATGCTTTACCTCATTTTATATGCTAAGCATGCTAATTCTTCCATGACTTTCTCTTTGAATAAACCCTTGATTATTTTGAATCACTTAATCCCTGGTTTAATTTGAATACTTTCCTTTAAACGTTTGATTCTTACCTCTTTACCCAATTTGATTGAATTTGCCTGCCTTAATTATTTTTCCCTGCTTTATTTGTATTCCGCTGATTATTAATGATTTGTTTCCTTTATTAAACTAGTGTGCATTTATCCTTAATTACCTATTCTACTCCTAAACTTTACTTTATTCTTTTCCTTAAATACTTAGTATGTTTTACCATTGATTTAACTGTCCCTTGATCGAGGGAGGATATTGCTGATTTACGTATGACTTCCTTGATTTACTATTTAATTGATCTCTTACCTTATGTGTCAAGCTTTTGATTATTATATAAATCTCCTCTTCTTTTAAGTTCAAAAGAACAATGAAAACGAACATTAGTTCAAAAACTCTCTCTTATACTTAAGTCTTCTACTCTTTTCTGTTACTTGCTATTTCTACTGAACTAGCCAGCTGTAAGCCAAGACTAGTTGTTGCACTACATTTCTCTATACTTTGTATTTTTTCTCCTTAACTGGTATGTCCCTAACTATGTTTTGAAAATCAAATCCTATGTGTTTCATTCATGCATTAGTCCATCAATTGTGATTTCAACTTGTATTCCTATTTATCTCTTTGCTCAGCATGGCTAAAGTTCTGTCTTGTTCAATGTATGTTTACATTCTGCCCTCTCTCCTGCCTACTCTTTTGCTTAATATGTCTAAAATTCCATCCTGTTCAATGCATGTTTTACAGTCTGCTTACTTCTTTACTTAGCATGTCAAAATTATATGTTTAAATCCTATTCAAGACAGGCCAACTATTATTTATGTTCTAAACTATTTGCTAAGGCTCCAAGATCCTTAGTGTCTATGCAGTTTGTGACTGTATGTTACTGCTATCCCTATCCCTGTACCCTGAAGTGATTCTTATGTGCCACAATCCTTTCATTCCCATGTGAAGTTCTATTGTTAAGTGATCTGAATATGACCAATTGATTGTCTACTGCTTGATACTCTTCTTAAACTGTCTTTTACCACTAAGTTATGTCATATTTTCTGAAAAAACTTTCCTACTTCTGAATTCATCTCTGTACTATTTTCAAAATAAAACTATGTCAAACACTCTCACACTACTCCTAAAATATTAGGTTCTGCCCCTATGGCATGTGTACTGCCTTGAGATCCTTGAGATTTCTCTAAACTCTGACATGTCAGAGCTGGCCTTTCCACACTACACTTAAATCGATTCTTGTTTTGAGAAAAGTCTAGGTGTGAGCACTGGTCGGGATACTTGAGGTACTCAAGGAACTCTGACACACCTAGACAAGATACTGTCTATGGAACCTTGGCATTTGAGGCTATTGGAGGCTTGGGGAAGTCATTTGGTCCTGCTTCAGGCTCCCTATAGTTAACTTTTTCTTTTTATTTATTGTTTATGTAATTTATTCAGCTGGTTTGTAATAATTATTTGTAAACAACATTGGGGTGATTAGTGAAAAAGGGTGAGTAGTTATATATGTTGGGTAAATCGGACAGATACCTTGCCTATATGATTTGTTTTAATGCATTTGCTATACTTGCTTTACTTCCATCATACTAGAAACCATGCCTATATGATTTAAATGGCTTCAATAATAGAAATCATACCTATAGGATCTAACTGGCTTTGTAATTAGAAATCATGCCTATAGGATCTAAATTGCTTTATAATTAGATATCATGCCTATAGAGTGTAAAGTGATTAGGTTCAGTTTCTGTGACAACATGTATTTACATTCGTCTCACTAAAAATCATGCTTATAAGTTCGAAAATCAGCTCTTAACAATTAGATACCATGCCTATAGGAATTAAAATCAGAAATCATGCTTATATAACTTAAATCAATTTAGTTAAACAAATTAGTTTAATCCATGTTTGTTCATTCTGAATTGGCTTAATCAACTATCCGCTTCTTTAAATGAGTTTTCAAACACTTCCTTAACTTACTATCGCCAGAAAGCATGTCTATAGGATCTCAAGTATCCGGTTAAAAAACTGTTAACTATTTTACTGCATCAATGTAGATACCATGCTCCTAGGACATTACTATTCTACGTTTAGGCAAGCCTATAGGGCGATTTAAATTCCGCAACTCTGAAACTGTGCTTGGTTATTCAAAACTGTTCAGATTTAACAGGTCTAAATCAGTAGGCAAGCTAAATTGGATTTTAACACTTTGTTCTAATTCAATACTGTGTAATCCTTGCTCACCTAGATATCATGTTCTAGGATTTTCTCTTAAAGTACCTTACTATTGTTTGAAGGCATGCATTCACTTGTTATATTTGTGGAGGTAATTGTGGACATATAACTTGTTCCTTTTAAATAGAGTCCTAATTATTCTTGATTGACGCCTAGACTTTCATCCTTTTAAAAACTTAGGATGGTCCAGAACTGTCTAAAAATAGAGATCTTAAAATACCTCTAGGTCCACGAGGAAGGGATGGGTAGTGCACGCATAGGACATTTTAAGGTTGCTAAAATGCTTTAGGCTATGATCAAGGGGAGGGAATTGGGTACAAAGGGATATGATCACTACGCGCTAATGTCATTTGTAGCCCCTCATTGAGGAGTGTTTACCGGGCATTGTGTGGGGCGATCCTGTAAGCTAACCAACCTAGGACCCCTTTTCTCAATTCCAGATGTTTAAACCTTAATCTTTTATATACAACTTGTTCAAATTCTTTGTCTTATTATTTGAGTCATACAATGTCCAACGTGCTTTTATTTGCAATTATGTGTTTCAACTATTTATTTGTTAAAGGACTAGTTCATAAGTATACGATCGGCCGGGACCCACCGTTGTGGATCGAGAGGGGTGCCTAACACCTTCCCCTCAAGGTTATTTCAAGCCCTTACCCTAAATCTCTGGTAATGCAACCAATCTAAGAGTTAATCACTCTAGATTCCCTAACGCACCATAATCCGTTAGGTGGAGACTCTTCAAATACCCAAATCCCAAAAGGAAATGAGTTATCACCCCCCATGAACGGCGGAACCCGAATTTTCTCAGCGGAAGAAAAAGGGGGCGCGACAGCATGGCGACTCTGCTGGGGATACCTTTAGGCTCTTACCATAACGAACTTATCTTTTGTGAATTATTCCAAGCATGTTTTATCCCACACCTTTTCCCCTTATTTGGATTTAACTGTCTATTTTCTTTTAAGCATTTATGATTCTTTTATTCTCGAAACTTACTTGTCTCTTTGTTTTCCTTTTCCGTAACTGTATTTCAATTATTTTAATACTGTATTTATTTTTCCTACGTGCAAATACCTGACTACATACTATTTATTGCTGCATATATCATGCTCCACATCATATTCCACTCGTGAGTATTAAATCCCATTGCAGCACTTGATGAGTGGTTGCACTCTTCCTATTTATTACCCTTAAATTCGGAAAGGCTTATTTGCAGTAAAAGCAGTCGATCAACAGTACAGTCGATAGTTCCGTGCCTTTCCCCCTCAAGTTGTTCGCTTGAGGGTAACAATCTAAACCCACAGAGTAACTTACTTTGATCAAAATTGTGCATGCATCATGGTTAAACCTTGTTGGATCAATTATGTTATCCACATAATGATCCTTTAAGATGAGCCTTATCTAAGGTCCACCAGGGTTTCCATAATCCCAACGGATACAACCACGTTCTATGCATTAATTTGGAGAACTAAATGCTAATATGCTAATCATGAATGTATAAATAGTCGAATCTGGTGGGGGAGAATGGCCTAACCCGTTTGTTTTGCAGAAAATAAGGCACGAAGTCCCCAGATTCGGTATGGTTAGCAACATTCCACCATTGCTGCTAGTTTGGTGGGAGGACCTTTCCCCAAGTGACATGAAACATGTAAGGAAGTACCTGGGTAACTTGCCTTCCCTGCTAGACATTGAGCCAAACAACAAGTTGATCGAGGCTGCCACTTTATTCTGGGATAGTGAGAGGTCTATGTTCCATTTCGGCGACATAGAAATGACACCACTTCTACAAGAAATTGGAGGGATTGTGGGATTGACTTAGGATAGTCCCGTGTTATTGGTGCCAGAGAACCGTACCGGTAAAGGGTTCTTACAAATGATGGGGCTAAAGAAAAATGTTGACCTGGTATGCTTGAAGGAATCTTACATACCCTTCGAATATCTGTATGTGAGGTATGGCCATAGCAAGTCCTATCGTACCTACCATGATGAGATCTCTCTCACTTATCTGGGCCACATCCATCGTAGAGTGTTCGTGTTCATTGTATGCTTCTTGGGCTTGATAGTATTCCCAATGAAAAGGGAAAGAATCCACACTAGGTTGGCTATGGTTGCCAAGACTTTGATGGAAGGGATCAATGGACAGACATACACCATAGTCCCTCTGATCGGAGCAAATATCTACGGGGCTCTGGAGTGCTGTCAAAGAGTGGTCAAGCATTTCAAGGTTTGTAACTTGTTGCTGCAGTTGTGGTTGTTAGAACATTTTTAAAAGGGTCGCTATCGCCAAGAATTTTCATGAAGGGCTTGGAACGACCATATTTTCTTCCATCACCCCAAGTGAATGACTTATATTCCAGACAGGTTTGCTCAGCCGGAAAGTGCCAAAGAATGGGTAGAGTTCTTTGACAATCTGATCGAGGAACAGGTGCAATGGATGTTTGAATGGTTCCCAACAGACGAATTCATCATCAGATCTAGGGATGCTCCACACCTGGTGCTGATTGGGTTGAGAGGGATATACCCTTATGTCCATATCCGAGTTATGAGAAAAGCAGGCAAGAAAGAGATTGTACCAAGGTTTGCCAATATGAGTCATTTAAGGGCAGACTTTCAAGATGACGACGTCCCTTGTAAGTGCCAAAATCAGCACACGTGGCACTGCAAAATCATTGTGGAAAAGAACACCGTTGAGCCAAACAGGTATCATGTGGGGTGTGAGCCTCTTTACCCAGCATGGTTGGAGGACAATCTAAAATGAATGGTGATGCCAGGAGTCGATCGATGGAATATGATCAACATACGAAGAAGCTGAAGCTCAAGTCAAATACAACAGGCTGCGCAAGAGGGTCCACGCTCTGAGAATAAGCATCGGGAAATACATAAGAGGACTATGAGGTTGATCGAAGAGTGGAAAGAAATGGCAGTCACTTCCAACAGGAAGTTGGAATACCTGGAGCGCGAAATAGTGGAGCTGGAAGGTAAAGTCATAAAAAGGATCGAGGATTGCCAGAACGCTAAAGGAGCTGAATGAGGACATCTGGCTAAAGCCTACTTGCTGCTAGGTCTACGCGAGCTGGGGGACCTGTATGATGGAGTTAGGAAGATCGAATGAGGAGAAGGTCCTTCTGGGACCAAATAAGCTAGATTTATTTGCTTTTCTAAAATGTAATAAGGCCAGGGGCCAGCAGTGAATTATTTTTTCTATTATCTTAGTGTCGTTTCGGATTTGTCTATTTTTACATTATGAAATGAAGCATTTATTGGCATTTAAAGTTCTCCAAATTTATTTGTCGCTAGGCCTACCTCAGGCACAACGAGGCTCCCAAATTAAGACACAAATTTATATTTCCATAATATGTGTTTAAATACTGCAAATATTTCAGAATCCTCACTAACTTGTTACCTTTTTGTTTTTCTTATTTTGATTATTTCCACCCCCTTAGGTTGGTTTACTCATATTGGCTTCATCATCGTACCACACCAGATCTAGAGGCCCTCCACCTCCTTCTCTTCCAAGCAATACAAAAGGCAGAGGAAAAGAAAAAATGGACGACTTAAGTGGTATCCGAAAGGAGAATATTGAGAACGCAGAAACTTCAGATGGCTGTAGTACTCCGGCCACAAATGATCTAGGCTTAAGACTGGAACAAAAGATACTGGAACTGCAAGGAGAACTTGAGCAGGTTCGCTCTTTGGCAAACTTGTCACTCACCCTAAATGTCCCCAACATCAACTAACAAAACACAAAGAACCCGACACCTCCCCAAAACACACAAAACCAATGCCCACAAAATCCTCCTGCACCGAATCAATATGCAATTCCACCCAAAATCCCAATTCGTTGCCAATACCGACTCCGCCACAACATTATCATCAACCAATTCAGTACCTACGAACCACCACTTTCCACACTTCCCAAAACATACCACAACATATTCTCGATCCCCAAAACTCCACCAATGACCATCACTACACCCAAGTCCCTGGCACCCATCAAAGCAAACCTATATATGTGGAAATTGTGCCTCACTCTATCCAACCAATCTCCTATACACCGGAATCCTCTATGAAGGACCTACTCATTAAAAATATAGCTAAAGAACTCTAGAAGTTGACGAGCCGAGTTCAGGGTGTTGAAAATGACAAAGGAATAGAAGGTTTCGACTATGAAGACCTATGCATATAACCAGATGTAGAACTGCCAGAGGGGTACAAACCTCCCAAGTTTGAGATGTTCGACGATATAGGTGATCACAGGGTTTATTTGAAGACCTACTGTGACAAGCTTGTCGAGGTCGGGAAAGACGAAAAGATCCGAATGAAACTCTTTATGAGGAGTCTTACTGGGGATGCTTTGTCTTGTTACATCAGCCAAGATCCCAAGAAATGGTCCAATTGGGTGAGTATAGCATCATATTTCATGCACCTGTTCAGGCTCAATATAGAGAATGCACCGGATGTTTTCTACATTCAGAATCTTAAGATGAAACCTACTAAGACTTTTCGCGAGTATGCTAATCGTTGGAGGTCGTATGTGTCACGCCCCGAAATTCGAGGAGTGCGACCGGCGCTCAACCGAGTAAACCCGACTGAGCAAGCCTATTAGATTTCATTCTACCCAAACTAGTTCATGAATAAAGAGGAGATGAACTCCATTAATCACAGTTTATAAACATTTCATTAACAACTTCCCTTTTTGTTTTCATTAGCCATTTCAACAATAATATCCAAAATATGAAAAATTTTATAGATATGGAGGAAAATATATTTTCCAAATACCATTATTTCTAATTTCATTCCCAATACCAAACACCACCCACAACCTGTCTACGGAGCCTCTAAACATAACCGAAGAGTAATATAATATGGAAATAACGGTAATAAGGCTCCGGCTATACCTCAAATATAAAGTAAATAAAGATAAAATGAACAAAAGATACATGACATGATCCAGGCATAGAGTGGGGCTTACCAAGTCTGCTGGGAACAGAATACTGCTATCACTGGCCGATGCCGCTCGCTATGGAAAAACCTGTATCATAAAACGATACAGCGCCCCCGGCAAAAGGGACATTAGTGCCATTGAATAGCACTAATATGTATAACTAAACACCATCTAATTAGAAAGAACTATCAAACAAGAATAAATAAATCATTAACACCTTGTCATTAGAAGGAATTGTCAAACAAGAATAAAGAAATCATAAAGGTAATTCAAAAGCTTTAACAATCACCACATCATCAAATCAAAGAATCATATGACTTTCACATAATTCCCATAGATTTAGGTTGGGCACTAAAAGAATCATACAATTTTCACATTATGCTTCCATAATCTTTAGTTTGGGGCATTCCACACTATTCATCATTTATTTCCAATACCACCGCTGTCACGAGCGGAGTCCGATCTCGACCCGATCGGCTAGGTCACCTCACTCGAGGCATACATTCCAATCATAATCTCATCTTTCCTTTTCATTTCCAAAATTCATTCATAATACCACCGCTTTCTTGAGCGGAGTCCGATCATGGCCCGATCGGCTAAGCTGTCTCCCGGAGACGTTACCATTATTTCATTTACACTTTCCAGTTTCAATCATCAATACATTGCCACCATGTGTATATATATCATGGCGTCCGATCACGGCCCGATCGGCTAAGCCGTCTCCCTAAGACGTTACCATTATTTCAAAATCACTTTCCACTTTCAATTTTCAATACATTACCACTATGGATGTGTAACATGGCGTCCGATCACGGCCCGATCGGCTAAGCCGTCTTACAAGATGTTACCTCAATCATAATTTCATTTCATAGTTATTTCAGATATATCAATTCATAGGCACTTGGGGCCACAATTATCACATCATACTTGGCACTAGGCCACATTTCATAACTCAATCTCTTCTTTCCCACATTTCACATCAATATCAATTTCAACATCGAAGTATGTAGCAACCCACATCCCATTGGATGTACTCATAAGGCAAAACATTATCTCGAACGGCCACTTATGGCATAAATTGTGTACAAAGCCTTTAAGGTACTTTATTATTGAGGTCATTTATGAAAAGCAAAGTCGATGCTCATTTCATGATTTGTTTCATATTTTCTCATGTCATAGGCATCACCAAGTACAATTATAATTCTAATTCTTGGTACCTTGGCCACACTTTATTTTCCAAATTCATTTAATTTACCTCAAACATCTTTATACATTACCAACAACTAGACATAATTAATCAAATACATTTAGTACACATAAAAACAATTAGGAGGATCAACCATAACGAGATTTCTCACACAATTTGGCATAACAATCTAAGTTTAAATTTGAGTTGAAGTCTAAGCATTTCAATACATGGTTCATATTCTTCTCACATCCTTAAATTTCCAAGGATAGCATATTGAACACATTGAGACACACCTTTCACTTATATATTTTGCAACACGAATTCATATGAAGTAACAATCAATACATCAATCAAATTTCGATCTTAACAACATTTACATGAACACCAAAGGAGCTCGATTTCTAAGAAGAGGTGGTTTTAGCCATACATACCTTTCTTGAGCTTTCCTTTAATTACTACGATATTCCAAAAATTCTAGCAACTTTAATATATTTTGAGACATAGAAAAATTGAATATAAATTAGGAAGATATTCATAATACTCTTACCCCCAAGAATCATACTCCTAATCACCTATCTTTACCCCAAACTCGAATTTAAAGACTAGGGTATGGAATCCTTATCCCTTAGATGAAGATCTTGTGATTGGGTTCCTTGATTCTTGAAGATTAAGGCAAGATTGGATGATTGGAGTGTTAGGCCTCATCCTTCTCTCTCTAAAATTCTCTCACCTCTCTCAGAGTGCTCAGAAAATTTCCCCAAAATAAATCCCAATCGAGTTAAATGAAATGGGGTTCGGGTCTAAAAAAACCCACTTTTTGTACTGCCGCGCCGCGTGGGGCACCGCGGGGCACATGGAGTCTGTGAAAAATATGTCTGGAAATGAAATTTCGGACCATACTGGAATTTCTACTGGTGTGGCGTGCCGGGCGCCGCATGGGGCGCCGCGGTAGTGCAAGTTCTGCGCTGCTTTGGTAATTTGGTCATAACTTTGTGTAGGAATGTCCAAATGACGAACGGTTTGAAGCGTTGGAAACTAGACTCAAATAACTTTTATATAATAGGTTGTTCATCACATAAAACCTTATACATATTTAGATATTCTCGTTCAAAGTGGAGCCTTGTGGGAACTCATTTGCAATCTTTGCCTATTACGAAATTTTCCAATTTAACTTGGACTCAGGCCCTTCCTTGGACCCCAAATTACTTACCACAAGACTTGTACACTTATTTACCAAGTCCAGTTGATGTCCACCGTGTTAATAGCATATAAAATATTATAATTAGCCTACGTAGCACCACGAAAGCATAATTTACTTAGCGAATTGTTTTTCCGGGGCCTTACAGGAAGCGGCCAAGTTTAGGCCATCTTTGGAAGAGGAACAAATGAACAAGTTCTTCGTTAGAGAACAGGATATGCAATATTATAAAAGATTAATGGTTATTGAAAATCACAAATTCTCTGCTATCATCAAGCTTGGGGAAAAAATCGAAGAAGGCATCAAAAGCGGGATGGTAACAAATTTTGTGGCACTATAGGCTACAATAAGGCATTACAATCAAGCGACATATCAAAGAAGAGAGACGTTGGGGTAGTAATGGTGGCTCAGGGACCAAAATCCATACTTACCTATAAAACACCGCCATCTACATATCAAAAACCTCCACCCACATGTCAAACACCTCCGCCCACATACCAAGCATCACCGCCTATATATCAACCCTCATCTCCCAGATATTCCCAACCAGCCACTGTCCATCACACCTATAACTCCCAATCGTCTCATTTCCAGTCACTACCAACTTGCCACAATTATCCAAGACCAAGAACCAATTCTGACTGCAAGCCGCCCAGACAATACACCGCCATTGCTGAACCCATTGACCAACTGTATGAAAGGTTGAAAGTCATTGGTTATGGCACCCTCATTCCTGCTGTGGAATTAGACAATCCATCTCAGTGGGTCAATCCAAACAAAACTTGTGCGTAACATTCCGGTATGAAGGGGCATACCACTGATGAGTGTCGAACATTGAAGAATAAGATCCAAACACTAATTGAAAACAAGGTCATACATGCGAAGGAAGCCGTACCTATTATCTGTAACAACCCCCTCCCTGATCATAGAGGTGGTGGAGTACATGTTATAGAGACGAATGAAGAATGGGACCCTGAGGGGTCAATTGGGCTTATTCGAGAAGGCGATGACTTTAAAGTTTCAGTCACACTTACTCCTATTGTGGTACAAACTCAGTCACCAATCGAGGTTGAGATAACTGCATCAGTTCCATTTGAGGTAGAGGTGGCTTCGCGTATGGTCAGCCCCGCTCCATTTGAAGTAGAAATGGTCACACCTTTCACTGTGACACTATCAACCACACCTCCATTCAACTCAAAAGCAATACCTGGGATTACGTTGCCAAGGCTCGATGAAAAGGGAAGGCCAAGGTAGAATAATCTAATACTGCATAAGGAATGACTAGGACTGGAAGAGTCTATACACCTGAACACTTGGGAGGATCAAGTAAGGATGCCACTACCAGGCAGCCCATCATTGAAACAGGGCCAGATGACCTGTGAAGGAAAGTACAAGAAAATGAGTATTCCGTCGTTGACTATCTGAACAAAACGCCAGCTTAAATATCCATCCTGTCACTATTGCAAAATTAAAGGGCACATAAGAATGCTTTAATAAAGGTGTTGAGCGAGGCTTATGTAACCAATAACATCACCGGCGGAGAAATGGCCAATATGGTAGGGCAAGTACTAGAAATTCATAAGATTATCTTCCACGAAGGTGAGCTACCATCTGAGGGGTTGAATCATAACCGAGCATTACATATTACAGTGCAATTTGAAGACAAATTTATTGCCAGAGTCTTGGTTGAGGGAGGTTCAAGCCTCAATATTTGTCTTTTGGAAACTCTGAAAAGGTTTTCATGAAATACGGGTAGGAAACATGAACGTGAAATCTTTCAATGGGTCCCAAAGGGCCACAATTAGGGAAATCAACCTTTGCTTGCAGATTGGGCCAACTTGGTTCGACGTAGAGTTTCAGGTGCTTGACATACCAACATCATATAATCTTCTGTTGGGCCAGCCATGGATCCATGCTGTCGAAGCCGTGCCTTCCACACTTTATCAAGCCGTGAAGTTCGAATGGAATCGTCAGGATGTGATCATTCACGGAGATGGTAGTAACCCCATTTACACTAGTCAAACCATCATGGCTATTGGGCATAGAAGAAGGCTAGGAGTGGAAACCTATCATCATATTAAACGGGTCAATGCCGTCGAGATGGATAAATAGTGGAGTAGTAAAATAGAAAGCATATTGGCCTGGTCTAGATATGAACCCACAAAGGGTTGGGGAAGAACCTCCAAGGTATCACTTAACCGATATGGCTGAAAAATCATGGTACCACCTTTGGACTCGGATATCAATATACATAGAAAGAATACAATGATTGGTCACCTCCATGGCGCGGACTGTATTACCCTCTAGAGCAACTAGTGCCATGCTTAGAACATGCTTTTCACCAAGCTGACACGATATGGGGGACTGCAGAAGAGGAAGCATTAGCTAGGTTGAAGAATTTGTTCTTGGAGAATGAAGAGATGGATTACAGTGCCATAATTGAGGAGGAGGAGGAAGAAGACCTCACTATCCATACCATAAAGAAGGGAGCTGTTCTCAAAAACTGGACCACCACACCATCCCGAGCCTGCCGAGTCCCTGGGTAGCTTGGCATATTTTTACTTTTATAGCCATTCTAGGCATTTAAGATTTCTAGTAATTTTGTTTTACGATTTACTTGTTTCAAAATAATGCTTGATTTATCGAGCCGTACTTTTCTGGATGATTTTTTGGCTTTGATCAAATGCATTTGCTCTTTATTATTAATTACTATTTTTACACTTTTTATTTCTACAATGTTATTATTACTTTTCCTGATGAACTAGTGACTGTGACATGTAATGAGGCAACGCAACTTGAGAATAGTGATTCAGATGAAGAAGATGAGATACCCGAGGAAATTGTCAGGGAGGTTGAAAACTTTGAGGATAAGCCTTAGTCCAATCTGGATGAAACCAAAGCAGTAAATTTGGGGAACACCGAGACCATCAAGGAGACTCAGCATTCACTTGTCATCAACAGAGAAGGAAGAGCACATTCATTTCCTAAAAGAGTATGAGGACATTTTCGCATGGTCATATGATGACATAAACGGTTTGAGCACATCCATAGTGGCTCACAAGTTGCCTCTAATCAGATATGTCCGCCAGTGAAGCAGAAACTTAGAAAGTTCAAACCAGACATGAGCTTGAAAATCAAGGAGGAAGTTACTAAGAAGATCAAAGCCAAAGTTCTCAGGGTGATTGAGTACCTAACTTGGCTAGCTAACGTCGTGCTGGTTCTGAAGAAGGATCGAAAAGTTAGAGTATGTGTTGACTACCAGGATTTAAATAGAGAAAGTCTTAAGGATGACTTCCCATTATCAAATATACACATCCTTATCGATAATTGCGCCAAGCGTGAACTCGAATCCTTTGTAGATTGCTTCACGGATTATCACCAGATCTGGATGGACGAAGAAGATGTAGAGAAAACAAATTTCATTACACCTTGGGGGGTATATTACTACAAAATGATGCCATTTAGTTTGAAGAATGCTGGGGCTACTTACATGAGATCCATGACAACGATCTTCCATGATATGATACATAATGAGATAGAGGTGTATGTGGATGACGTCATTATCAAATCCAAGAGGGTCGTAGATCACATAGCGGACTTGAGAAAGTTCTTTTATATGATAAGGAGGTACATCTTGAAATTGAACCCCACAAAATGTGCATTCGGGGTTCCCGCAGGAAAATTATTGGGATTCATTGTCAGTCGTCGAGTGATCAAGCTGGGTCCATCTAAAGTTAAAACTATTCAGGAGTTACCACCTAAGAGAAAAAAGGACGTGATGAGATTCTTAGGACCTCTCAACTATATCAATCGCTTCATAGAACAATCGACAGTCATATGTGAACCCATCTTCAATCTGCTGAGGAAAGATGCCGAAACAAGCTAGAACGAGGATTCTCAGAAAGCTTTTGAAAAGATCAAGTAGTACCTATTCACACCACCAGTTCTGGTCCCGCCAGAACCATGACGACCTTTGTTACTCTATATATCTGTATTGGATGGAGCCTTTGGATGTGTTTTGGGACAACATGACAAGACAGGGAGAAAGGAGCAGGCCATATATTACTTGAGTAAGAAGTTTACACCTTATGAAGCACGATACTCTCTGCTAGAATGCACTTGTTGTGCTTTGACCTGGACAACGCAGAAATTAAGGCATTACTTCTGTGCCTACACTACCTATCTCATATCCAGGATGGACCCTCTGAAGTACATATTTCAGAAACCCATGCCTAATAGAAAGTTGGCCAAATGGCAGATATTGTTAAGTGAATTCGATATCATCTAAGTAACTCAAAAGACTGTCAAAGGACAATCATTGGCATATCACCTTATCGAAAATTCGGTGGGAGGAGCATAAAAACCTTTGAAAACATATTTTCCTGATGAATAAGTGTCATTCATAGGGGAAGACATTACCGAAGCATACGATGGTTGGAGGATGTTCTTTGACAGAGATGAAAATTTCAAAGGAGTGGGCATTGGAGCAATTTTGGTATCAGAAACAGGTCAACATTATTCGGTATCTGCTAAACTCAGATTTCCTTGCACCAACAACATGGCACAATATGAAGCCTGCATACTAGGGCTCGACATGGCAATCGACATAAACATTTAGGAGTTATTAGTGATCGGTGATTCAGATTTGCTTGTGCACCAGGTACAAGGAGAGTGGGCTACCAAGAATTCCAAGATATTGCCATATCTGCACCATGTGCAGGAATTGAGAAAGAGGTTCATAAAGATAGAATTTCGACATGTGCTCAGAATTCAAAATGAGTTTGCCGATGCATTGTCCACCTTGTCATCTATGATACAACACCTAGATAAGAATTATATTGATCCCATTTCGGTGAAGATCCATAATCAGCCGGCATATTGCACTCATGTCGAAGAAGAAACAGATGGAAAGCCTTGGTTCTATGATATCAGGGAGTATTTGTCAAAGGGAGAATATCCGAAACATGCAAACCACACTCAGAAACGCACACTCCGGAGATTGTCCAATCACTTCTTCCACAACGAAGGAAACTTGTATAGAAGAACTCCGGGCCCTGAGGATGCAAAGGAAGCTTCTAAGCTACTTGAGGATGTACATGCCGGGACCTGGGGCCCGCACATGAATGGTTTCGTCTTGGCTAAGAAGATAATCTGGGCCGGTTACTTTTGGATGACCATGGAGACAGATTGCATCCAGTATGTCTGCAAATGCTTTCAATGCCAGGTGCACGCCGACATGATAAAAGTGCCACCAAACGAGCTCAATGCAACAAGCTCACCTTGGCCATTCGCCGCCTGGGGAATGGATTTTATTAGTCCGATTGAGCCCATCGCTTCAAACGGACATAGGTTTATTCTGGTGGCCATTGATTACTTCACAAAATAGGTAGAGGCTGCATCTTACAAAGCTGTGACCAAGAAAGTCGTTGTAGATTTTGTGAAAGATTGTATTGTTTGTAGATTCGGATTACCCGAGTCCATTGTTACTGATAATGCCGCCAATCTCAACAGTGATATGATGAATGCTATGTGTGAAACTTTCAAAATCTAGCACAAGAATTACACAGCCTACAGACCTCAGATGAATGGAGCTGTAGAAGCCGCCAACAAAAATATCAAGAAGATACTAAGAAAAATGGCAGAGAACCACAAACAATGGCACAAGAAGCTACATTTTGCTTTACTGGGATACCGCACTACAGTTCGTACATCAACTGGGGAAACTCCCTACATGTTGGTTTATGGTACCGAGGCTGTCATTCCAGCCGAGGTAGAAATTCCTTCTTTAAGAATCATACAAGAAGCTGAACTTAGCAATGCAGAGTGGATAAGAAGTCGCTACGAACAATTGGCCCTTATCGATGGAAAGAGGATGAACACAGTACATCACAGTTAGCTTTATCAGAGTAGAATGTCCAGAGCTTTTAACAAAAGGGTCAAACGAAGGCAATTTGCACCAGGTAAGTTGGTGCTGAAGAAGATATTCCCACATCAAGATGAAGCCAAAGGAAAATTATCCCCCAATAGGCAAGGTCCGTACATGGTTCACAAGGTGCTAACAGGAAGAGCACTCATACTTGCAGAAATGGATGGAGAAATTTGACCAAAACCAATCAATTCAAACGCAGTCAAGAGATACCATGCTTAGAGTATTTACATTTTCTCACCTGATATAATTGAACTACGCTTCACCTAATTCCCATTCAAGAGGGGATACGTAGGCAGTCTTATGGGTTCGGTCATATCATAATAAAATTTCCATTTTCCCCAAGATCAAAACCTAGGGAAGAATTTTGAGGAGGATTCTCAAAATTTCGAAGAAGGTTCACCAGTATCCGCAAATGGTCAAAAGATCATCTACCAAACTGGGACAGAATTTTGAGGAGGACCCTCAAATTCCAATATAAGAGAGCCGCAATGCCTTTGAGATGTGTTACAGTCACTAATTCATCTAAAATTACTTGATATATCAATATATTTCTAAAATGACTCTATTTTTATCAGTAATTGAATTTTTTTAAAACTCTATTTCCATAACAGTCAGGTGTTACCCAAGGGAACTCAAAAATACTTTTAGAACAGAGCAAATCAAGGCCGACAGACGAAGGCACAAACTAATATCCCCCCATAAAACTTACATTTTTTCTTTGAACGCAGGCATATCTGACGTAGCAATATCATCCACAAATATGTACACGTAACAAATTCGCTATCAATCAAGACATCAGACGCCGTATATATCTATAGCTAAGACATGCACTACTCTTATTTGCTACTCGCTCTTTGCATAAGGCTAATCCTTGCCTCCCTATTTGCATGATGCTAATCCCTGCCTCCTTATCTACATAAAGCTAATCCTTGCCTCCATATCTGTATGAGGATCATCCCTGCCTCCATGTTTGCATGAGGCTAATCCTTGCCTCCATATCTGCATGAGGCTAATCCCTGTCTCCCTATTTGCATGAGGCTAATCCCTGGTTCCGTACTTGCATGAGGCTAATCCTTGCCTCCGTACTTGCATCAGGCTAATCCCTGCCTCCTTATTTGCATGAGGCTAATCCTTGCCTCTATATCTGCATGAGGCTTATCCCTGCATCCCTACTTATATGAGGCTAATCCATACCTCCATACTTGTATGAGGCTAATCCTTTCCTCCTTATCTGCATGAGGCTAATCCTTGCCTCCATATCTGCATGAGGCTAATTCCTGCCTCCCTATTTGCATAAAGCTAATATTTACCTCTATATCTGTATGAGGCTAATCCCTGCCTCCCTACTTGCATGAGGCTAATCCCGGCCTCCATTCTTGCATAAGGCTAATCTTTGCCTCCATACTTGCATAAGGCTAATCCTTGCCTCCGTACTTGTATGAGGCTAATCCCTGCCTCCTTATATGCATGAGGCTAATCCTTGCCTCCATATCTGCATGAGGCTAATCCCTACCACCCTATTTGCATAAGGCTAATCCTTGTCTCCGTACTTGCATGAGGCTAATCCCTGCCTGCTTATCTGCATGAGGCTAATACTTGCCTCCATATCTACATGAGGCTAATCCCTGCCTCCCTATTTGCATGAGGCTAATCCTTGCCTCCATATCTGCATGAGGTTAATCCTTGCCTCCCTACTTGTATAAGGCTAATCCCTGCCTCCATACTTGCATGATACTAATCCTTGCCTCTATATCTGCATGAGGCTAATCCTTGCCTCCGTATTTGTATAAGGCTAATCTTTTCCTCTGTACTTGCATGAGGCTAATCCTTGCCTCCATATCTTCATGAGGCTAATCCCTACCTTGCTATTTGCATGAGGCTCATCCTTGCCTCCATATCTATATGAGGCTAATCCCTGCCTTCGTACTTGCATGAGGCTAATCCTTGCCTCCATATTTGCATGAGGCTAATCCTTGCTTTCTTATTAGCATGAGGCTAATCCTTGCCTCCCCATTTACATGAGGCTAATCCATGCCTCCCTATTTGCATGAGGCTAATCCTTGCCTCCCCATCTGCATGGGACTAAGCTCTGTCCCTTTTTGCATAAATATTGCTCTATTTCTAGTACTATCTACTCACTTTTCAATCGGGCTAAGCGCTGCCCTTCGTTTCAAAAGACTAAGCCTTATCTTGTTAACATCATATTACTACATATCATGGGCTGAAATATTGCCAATCTATCCAAAGGCTTCATAGTCTAAAAGGCATCATCCTCATAGACGGAAGACACCATGCCATGGCCTGAGAATCCATCAAATTTGCATATCATTATTCAAAGACGTCATGGTTCGGAGGCACCATCTTCATGGCCCGAGAACACCATTTTATGTCCTGTGAATCCCTCGCTAAACAGTTAATAGCCGTGGACATCATGGTCTGGAGATGTCATCTTTAACTGTCCAAAGACAACCATCATGGTCCAAAGGGAATCTGCATCATGTTTAAATTTTCGCACAAATATATGGTCGTAGCATCTCTTTACCTGTAGGTTAACAACAAGCAACTACTATCCTAGCATGAGGGCCTCGCTCCAGTTCCTTCAAATTACCTCAAACCTAACCGTTCACCATAACAGCTCTCGCATCTCGTATCCGTTCTTGCAATGACTTCATCGGTATATTCCGCCAATGAATCCAGAACTACACATGACCTGATTTCTGTAAAACCAGGGATATGTAGGAAACTCAAGACCGGAGTCCGGCCTCTATCTTTAAAAAAAACCATTTGGTCAAAATTGGTCATCATTTCTTTACCCGAAAACTCTTTCATCCTTCCCGGGTAAAGAGGGGCAGCTGTTGATAACCAATTTTTTCTCATATATTTTTAATACATATATATATACTTTCAAAAATAGAATATATGCATATATAAGCATGCATAAGCATTTTTTAATATTTTTTTATAATTTTAAAGGCTTCAAATTAATTTATTTCTTCCCTTTTACACATAAAATTTCAAATAATTATCCTTTAAATTATGTTTTTGGTGATTTAGCCATCTAAATTCTTTATTTATGCCAAAATATTGTTTAAATATTTTTAGTGCATTTTTTATAATTGCATTTACATTTTTAAGTTAATTTTCATATATTTGCAATACTAGCCCTCTTAATGCATAATTACATTATTAATGCATAAAATGGTCTTTTATATTTTTAAAATGTTAAACAACTATTTAATTATTTTAGTACATGAAATATTTTTTGGAAATCATTTTATTACTTTTATAAATTATATAGTTCTAAAAATGGCTATTTAAAATCTAGCCTAATTTCATTTCAAATTCAGCCCCAATACCCAGCCTAATTTTTAATTAAATTACCAAGCCCAATACCCATCTGACCCCAACAAACCTACTCGACCCGACTCTTGTTAAATCCTGGCCGTTGATCATTTTGATCAATGGTCCAGATCTCCCATTACCTAAAATAAACTAACCTATGCCCCCCAAACCCTAACCATTTCCCACCTTACACCGCCGCCCTAAAATCCTTTCTGCTCTCAGACGCTTTCACGTTAACTCTAATCCCCAATCTCATTGACTCCCATCTATGGCTATCTCTAGTAACCTCTCACCACCTCTCAGGCCTCCAATGGCCTCTATCCTGTCATGCTTGCCATCTCTAAGTCCCTCAAGGGACCAGGGCTATGTCAACTTGCATCTAGGGTTCATCTCTCGCCTGTTCCAGGCCATTCTGGTGTGATTTTTAGTGAGATCATCCTATATTAGCCACGATCTATGATTTTTTAAATAGGTTTCTTCATATCTGTATGGTTCTTTTCGAAACCCTAATTACTTTTCTAAAAACCTTCAAGATCTGTACAGATCTAAGGTGATTTGAGTTTGTTTCATGTGAGTTTTACAATAACCTTGAGATTCTTTACAAGAATCATATGATTTCAAGTGATTTTCATCTTTCTCTAAAATGAGGGTTTCTGAAATTTCTTTTTAAAATCTGTTCGATCATTCTTTGTGTTTAAACGTCTGCTTCTCATACATTGTTTGACTGATTTTATAAACCTGCTACAACCCTAGCCCGTTTGTACTGAAAATCCTAATTTTTTGAGGTTCTTCATTTGATTTCTAGATATTGGTACATCTGATTGTGTTCTTATCTTGGGTTCTTGTGACTTCTTGTTATTTTCTTGTCCTAATATGCTTCTACTGAATTTTCCTAGTTCAAACTTTCTCTGATATTATGTACTTGTGTTCATACTGACCATTCGTGCAAGACTTGTATACTTCTCCTTGAATCAGTGTTGTTTAACTTTTGTTTTGTTAAAATTATGTATCAATTCCTGACTACTCATGCTTTACCTCATTTTAGATGCTAAGCATGCTGATTCTTCAATGACAATCTCTTTGACCGTACCCTTGATTATTCTGAATCCCTTAATCCCTGGTTTAATTTGAATACTTTCCTTTAAACATTTGATTTTTACCTCTTTACTCAATTTGATTGAATTTGCCTGCCTTAATTGTATTTCGCTAATTATTACTGATTTGTTTTATTAATTAAATTGGTGTACATTTACCCCTAATTACCTATTCTATACCTAAACTTTACTTTATTCTTTTCCTTAAATACTTAGTATGTTTTACCATTGATTTAACTGTCCCTTGATTAAGGGAGGATATTGCTGATTTACGTATGACTTTCCTGATTTATTACTTAATTGATCTCTTACCTTATGTGTCAAGATTTTGATTATTAGATAAATCTCTACATCTTTTAAGTTCAAAGAATAATGACAACGAACACTAGTTCAAAAACTCTCTCTTATACTTAAGCTTTCTGCTCTTTTTAGTTACTTGCTACTTCTATTGAATTAGCCCAGCTATAAGACAAGGCTAGTTATTGCACTACACTGCTCTATACTTTGTGTCTTCTCTCCTTAACTGGTATGTCCCTAATTATGTTTTGAAAATCAAACCCTATGTGTTTCATTCCTGCATTAGTCCATCAACTGTAATTTCAACTTGTATTCCTGTTTATCTCTTTGCTCAACATTTCTAATGTTATGTCCAGTTCAATGTATGTTTACATTCTGCCCTCTGTCCTGCTTACTCTTTTGCTTAATATGTCTAAAAGTCTATCCTGTTCTGTCACGACCCAAAATCCACTAAGGGTCGTGATGGCGCCGGACACCTCTGTCAGGCCAGCCAACTAACTTATCAATTAATTCCTCTTTTAATACTTTTGAAAATCTAAGGTTTTTCCTTCCATTTTTATAAATAAAAGTTCACTACTAGAATTCAAATTTAAATAATAACAATTAGTACAAATCCGTTGTAAACCATCCCAGAAACCCGGTGTCACAAGTACATGAGCGACTACTGATAAGAGAAATAAAATACAATATCCGCCTGGAATACAGTGGACGGAAAGTAAATACAGTACATTGAAAGGAACTACTCTAGCTGCGGTCGCCTCAATGATGCAACTCACCTAGTCCCAGCGTCATCCATACTGCTATACCCAATAGGCTGCTGGAGGTGTATATATACCAGTGCAACAAAAATGTACAGAAGTGTAGTATGAGTACGTAATCAACGTGTACTCAGTGAGTGTCCCGCCTAATCCCGAAGGGGTAGAGACGAGATGGTCAACTTTGATACACTCTAATGGTCCAACGGTTATTTATTCTCAATATATATACATATCAAACAGTGGATTAATTTTCTAACATGATTTTTATCCAGATAGAGGGAACAAGTAAACACGTAATTCTTTCAGAGGAAATTTTCCAAGATTTTTTTTCATTATTAACAAGATGATCTTGAGCCAGAGTGAGGCATGTAACAACTTAATAAGTCCAGGCAGCAATACAAGCATGCGCAAATTATACCGAGGCGACGGCCCGATCCAACAGAAATAAATGTGCACTTGCCGAGGGTCGACGGCGCGCCTATAGATGCATCTATTAATCTGTCGAGGCGTTCAGCCCGGTACAAAATAAATACACATAGACAGACAATCAGTCAAGGATTCAACGTGGAGCAATTATCCAAGAAAGGCCAATTCCTTTTAGTAATTTGAGAAAACGAAGCTTAAGTCTCTTTAGAAATCCATTTATTAATTTAATGTGATTTATTACCCCGCTCGCGAATCATCCATGCGACGCGGGTACACATAAGATACATGCTCAGATAGCCAATTAGAATTTTATCGAGGAGTAATTATCCAAATAAGCAATTTCTCAGTTTAACAATTCAGGAAATGATGTTTAATCTCTTTT
>MU732079.1:17296-90992 GCA_026770625.1 Nicotiana glauca
GACAACAATGCATATATATATATATATATATATATATATATATATATATATATATATATATATATATATTTGTATTTTTCTTTTAAATTTTAAATACTAAAACAAAAATTTTAACTAATAAAGTGGTAGTAAAGAAAATGGATTAAAAATCTATAATACCTCAAGTAAATATTTAAAATACGACAACTAACTTAAAAATTGTACGGGTCAAAAATCACGTATACACGTACACGTGTAGAATTCTTGGATTGATAAGCTAAGCTAAGCCATTCTTGGTCTCTCTATTGATAAGATAACTTGGAGAAGATGAATGGAGTTGTGGCATGCTTGCCACTTTAGAGTATATACCAGCAACGTTGGGTAAGTAAGTTTTTAGTAGTTATTCATCATTGCAAGTGTTATCTTTCAATGGAGTGGATATTAGTTGGATAAGAAATAACGTGTTATGATATCAAGAATATCATACGTAATTTCTCTACTTTGATTTTGCCGTTACGTGTTGTCGTAATTGACGTGTACTAGAGGGATTGTCAAGAGAATCGGCTCAGGTATGTTAAGGCTATTCCTTCTTTTCTTTTGACATGATCCATACAATACAAACGAAACGTGAAAATGCACAACTTCCATAAATGACTCTATTCATAGAAATGCTAGAGATGCTTATGTTCTTAATTCCCCATGTGTCCTATTATTATATAATCTGTTCATGGGTCTCACAAAATACGTAAGTTGATAAAGTTTACTTCATGATATTAATCAAAGGCATAATAGTCTTATGATATTCCGAAAGATTTTATTAGTTTACTTCTCATGCATTGCATTCATATATACATGTAAGTTAAACCATGACCAGATGGCGTTATATACGCGTATATATGGATATGGGAAAATGTTACGACGTTATATACGCACCACCACCTGATCAGCTGGTATACGTTGATGATTTTGCCTGCAGTGGCCGGGATGATATGATGGGATGTCCTCAGAGGCCTGATAATGTTACGAACATATGTACCTATACACGATATGAAATTCATATGTATATTCATGACACTATAAGTATTTCATGATTTACAGAGTTATCCAGACTTACAGGTTGAGTCATTTACTCTATATTTCTTTCATGCCTTTTATGTACTTATTTATGTGCCTTACATACTCAGTACATTATTCGTACTGACGCCTCTTTTACCTAGTGACACTGCGTTTCATGCCCGCAAGTCCCGATTGATAGGCCGAGAGTCCTCCAAGTAGGTTATCAGCTCTGCGGAAGATATTGGTGCGCTCCATTTTCTCCAGAGTTGCTTGTTTGGTCAATATGACTTAGACGCGTAGGGGCCCTGTCCCAACCTTTATGTTAAGTATGTACTCTTAGATGCTTGTAGACATATTCATTTATACGAATGCTTGTATTGCCTTACCGCCCTATGTTTTGAGTTTACAAATGATCATGTTGGCTTTATAGGCCCGTATATCATATGCATAAGTTTTTATATCAGGTTGGGTCATCATATATTGAGTATTCGCCTATGTTTATTTTGGTTAGCCCATGACGGCCCGTTTGGCCCATTTTCCAATAAAAGTAAAATAAGAAAGATATTTTGTGTTGGTACTCGGTTAAGTAAGGTATCGGGTGCTCGTTACGGCCCATAGGTTTGGGTCGTGACAGAATATTTGGAAAACGTACTTCTTTTAATAGATTGTTCATACATACATGTTTTGCCATTTAGGGCTCGAGTACTCTACATGGGCACGGTTCCTTTGATCATTTGGCCTTTTACAAAATTTTCTATCGAGGCCCTGTTGACGTGAAACCTCTTCCTTGAAAACGTAACATCCAAGAGAGATGCCCCCACTATACGAGGTCGATTGTAAAAGGGCCTCGGATACTGTTGAATTGACCCCAGGTAGCACAATGACCTCGAAAGCTATACGACAGTCCCAAAGCTCTGTTCATTACCTTCTATCGAGGACCCCAATTTGTGAGGACATCAGCCTCGCCATTTTATTGTCGAGGTGCGTGCTATTGCGTCCTTTCTATAAATAGATGTAGAGACACTTGTAACTTGTCTAAGTACCTCTGCATCCAATCCTCCCGAACCTCAAATGTCCTGTTGACCTAATTTACCACAAGTTGGAAGTCACACTTGGCCTAGATGATATCGGCTCCCAATCTCTTCGCTAGCTCGAGACCTGCAATCATGGCCTCATACTCGGTCTCATTGTTAGTCAATTTTGATGTTTTGATAGACTTCCTAATCGTATTGTGTGGATGGCTACAAAACGATGCCTAGCCCGGACCCCTTCACATTTGAAGCACCATCTCTGAGAAGGGTCCATACCCCCGAGGATGTACCCGACTTAAGCAATAGTTTCTTTTTGACCTCAGGTATGAGTTGGTGTAAATTCGTCCACGAAATCTGCTAAGATTTAAGACTTGATGGTCGTTCGAGGTTGATACTCGATATCATACCCACTAATTTTTATGGCATATTTGGCCAGTCAGCCTGAGAGTTCGGGCATGTGCAGAATGTTGCGAAGGGAGTAGGTGGTTACAACAAAGATATAATGGCATTGAAATTCAGGTTTTAATTTCCCAGAGGCGCTTATTAGGGCAAGTGCTTATTTTTCTAAGTGTGGGTACCAGATTTCGGCCTTACCTAAAGTTTGACTAACATAGTAAATAGGAAATTGCGTACCTTGCTCTTCTCGAACTACACCACTTACCGTTGTAGACATATAATTTTTGACGCTCCCCAAGATTTTACATATTTTAGCGTAAATATCTAGTTTAGGTTTAGTATCGCTATTCTAAATAGTTTTGGCTCTTTTACTTTATTTTATCATAAAAATGAAAATTACAAAAATATGTTCTTTTATTTAGCTAATCGATATTTTATCTAGTTACTTTTAGTTTATATACCTTTTAAAAAATTTAAAAAATATAAAAATAGTACCTTATTTTAATTTTAATATGATATTTGAAAATACCAAAAAATAGTTGATTTTGCATTTTTAGATAACTTCTAGAAGGAAGTATTTAGTATTTTTGATATAATAAATTTAGGTTTATTGAGTCTAGTTTTGAATTGATTTCAAGGAAATTTAGCCCATTTTGATTAGCTCATTTTCGGATGTTCTTGGGCCCAAATTTGGGTAGCCCACCCTTCACCCTTCGTTAACCCAAAAACCTTAAAATCCCTGACCTAAAAACGAGCCTTAAGCTTCAGCCGTGTGGGACCTTCCTCTCCAACCTAACAAATCTTAAGACCTTCACCTCTTAATCACCAAGAGATAGAGGCAGAACTCCATACCCGTACTATCTTCTTCAACCTAACACAAAACGCTAGAGAGCCAAAAAACCCACAAGCCTCCCAAGACCTCTCTCCTCACAGTAGTAAAACCCCATCTCCAATCGCTGCTGTTTCTTCAGCACACCACCAAACCAACCGTTGCTTCTTCTTCTTCAACCCTTACACACCCTAAGCCCATTCTTCTTCATCGAGAGTCCCAAAAACCAAAGACCTCCAGCAACGATTCCAACAGAAGAAACTCCACTCTTCACCGAGCAGCTTCAGCCATCTTCATCCGCCAGGCCACCCCATTGCCGCTCTTCTTCTTCATCTCACACCATCGGACATCCCTTCTTCTTGACACCTTCAAAACAGCGGCTCATCAACAAAAGCCATCGTCTCCAATCCCTGAAGTGAAGAGAATGAACAAAGGGATATAGAAACATTAATTAAAGGCTTCAGTTTCTGATCTTATCGCCTCATTTTCTTCTTCTTCTTTTCCTTTCTCTTTGAACAATCCGAGAACAATTAAAAAAACTAGAGAAGGCAAAAATCAAAAAAAGAGGTCAAAAGTTTTGCGAATTTGAGTGTAGGTCTATTTGAAGGAAGTTCTTGAAAAACAGTTGAAAGCGTTTGAGGCTGCTACTTGAGGTCATGTATGAAGCTCTATCTGTTGGTTCCGGTCGAGGTTTATTTTGTGGTTCTGGATTCAACTTGCTATTGCTTCCTTGGTCGAATTTTGGAGTTTAATATGTGTTGTCACCGAGTTTCTTTCATCGCTATTGAAAAGATTTGCCCTTTCCCAGGTTCACCTTTTCCCTTTTTCTATCATGTTTATTGTTATTTATGATGCATATAAGCATTGGAAGAGAATTTTAAGATTGGTTAAGGTTTGGTTGATTCATATTGATTTGTTTTATGGCTTTCAGTTATTGTCTTCCCCAAGTTTCTTTTAATGAATTTTCTGTGATGGAGTTGGATGAATTCAAAATGTGTTAAGTCCTCTGTTTCTTATTTTTCTCTTTTAATTTTGAGCTTGAGTGTCTAAATTTAGTAATCTCATAAGACCTTGTATATATTTTATTGCCTGCTTTTGAGAACTTGAAAATATTAGTGTAAATGGGGTTGTTAATTGATGCTAGCTTCAATTGAATAATATCTGGATATCGTAGTTTGCTTTAGGCGTGTAAAATAAATTACCGTGAACATGGGTACGGTTCTCGTGGAGTAGTCATGATACTTAAACCTCAATTCGGATGTGTATTTTATGTGACCCGATCACAACTTCAAATAATAATCAAATTAAACATGTTGTAGATTATGAGTACGGTCCTGTGACGCGATCCGCAATCTGTACCAAACAAATGAGTGTGCGACATTGCGACTTGTTCCAACCTATTCCATAAATAATTAAATGCGGTTTAAAAGGTTAAAAATGCACAATAATCTGAAGGCTTGTATTAAATCATATAATTAGGCCAATATTAATGGTTGAATGACCGTGCTAATTCTACGGAACCCGGAAATACCTAACACCTTCTCTCGGGTTAACAGAATTCCTTACCCGGATTTCTGTGTTTCACGAATTGTAAAACATAGTCAAACTTCCTCGATTCAAGATTTTAAACCGGTGACTTGGGACACCATAAATTATCCTAAGTGGAGACTCTAAATTTGAATATAAATAATTTTATTTCGATTATGTCACTTAAATTGAAAAAACTTCCTATCCCCGTGCGGGAAAAAGATGGTGTGACAGCTCTGGCGATTCTGCTGGGGAAGCACCCAGAATTTCTTGTTCATGGTTCAGAATTCGAGCTTAGAATAACTGTTATAGTTGGCTTATATTTATTATCTAATTTTTTTACGTGTTTGAGCTTAATGTGCTATATGTCGCTTTTTACCACTTTGATATTTCTTGGACTGTATATAAACTATTTTGATACCCTCTTCTCTCTGAGTCTTCTAAATCATCTAGGAAGCGTGCGCTTCGTCTGACTTCTTTTCTGTTAGAGTCATATCCCAATTTTAGAATGAGGTTCGGATAAGTTGTATAGCCGGTAAAGCTTCTGTATTCCCGGTACGCTGCCCCCCCTCCAGTTCGAGTTGTGTGCTCGGGTAAGCCAGGTCTAGAACAATACACCCAGGTTTTAAACCTAGAATAACATAGCCTCATGCCGGATCCCTATTTGGAACAAACTGTTTGCATCACGTGCATTTAACTTACGGGACTCAACACAGGGGTTGGGTCCGTCCAAAAATAAAAGATTATCCTAATGCATCTTATGTTCCACATATTGCATTCTTCAAGGGTAAGTAGGTTATTTGGTGGACAAATGATGATTGAGGGTAAATGAGAAAGAAAAGAGGGTACAATGTAAAAATGAAACATGTAAGGCCTAATTATACTTTTCTTTGCAATTTTTTTTAAAGAAAAAGGCAAAAAAAAAAAAAATGAAAATTTCAAAAGATTCTTCGCTTTTCCATCTTTTTTTTTAAAAAAAAGGACAAAATATATGTTTTCTCCAAATCAGTTAGTTTTTAATTACTTTTCATTATTTCTTTCCCGTATCTAATCTTCCCGAACTACGCATACTTGATTCTTGTCTTTCGGCGTGATACGTAGGCATCCCACATAGGGCCCGGTCTTCTTAGTGAGCCTTAGGTTGTTGGCTTCGAGGTTCGTAGCCAAATATTGCATCTCTAACCATTTTCGGCCACATCAGCAGTTTTGCATAATAGGGCTATTTTTGCAAAGTGGGTTGTTTAATTGTTGTTTGGAGAGTCTTGAATCCACAACAAAGAGTCCTCTCAGTTTAAGGTCCATTCTGTTCAATTTATATGCTTAGCCTTTTTTGGCCACATAGGCCATTTCTACAACATGGGTCATTTCTGCAAAGTAATTTTTCCATGACTTAGAGGTCACTTTTGTTGAGTTTGCACTTCGAGCCACCTTTTGGCCACATAAGCCATTTTGCTAAAATAGCCTCAATCATATCTTGATTGTATCCAATAGGAAGTTTTATCGTCTCACATAGTGTTCTAAGTCTTTAACTCTATTCGGTCTTATTTTTCTCATACAAGTTTGGATTTATTTACCAGAGCTTGAGCATGACAGATATCCCAGGACCATCCAGTCAGGATCACCATATTCAGGAGCTGGCTAAAGGAGATTTTTTATGTTTTGAGTATATTTTTTATGTTGTTGTTGCGGTCAAACGCACACGCAAGTATACACGATCATCAAGTAATAAAGAGACTAAAAGTCGGATGTCGTTCCCATGAGCACTTATGATTAACTATTAACTAATTAGACTATCCTAATTATCTAAACAAGAATCAAACCTAGATATATTTAATTCTAAACTAATTAAATTAAGAAATATAAATAATGAACTTTGAACAGAGAAAGAGCAGATTTTTATGATATCAATGTAATGAAAACGATCTAGGGTTATGGGCTATCTAACATTCCTATTGTATTCTTGAATTGAATTGACTAACTAAGTTATCTAGTTTATTGGTTAACAGGGTTAATATTGTTCATAAGAATCTGTCGAGTTCTTACTCTCCTATTCAAGCAAACCTAACTCCTATATGTCTATGAAATTAGAACTAACAAGAACGCATTTATAATTCCTGTAAATTAACCAAGCATGCAATTAGGTATATGTCTATCCTAACCGCGAATCCGTTTCTCGATGCCGAGGTTCAAGAACTTGCTCTACTCAATCCTATATGCAATCTAGAATTCCCACTTTAGAGTTCAATTCAAGGTTCGTAGATAGTATTCAATTGGTGATCAAGCAATCAAATAATTAAGCGCATGATTAAATAAATAAACCAATATGATAAACTAAGAAATTAAAATCAATATCTGAATAACAATAGTCATGAAAGAACTACAACCCTAGAAAGTGAAGTTTAGCTCCACATAGATATGGTAGCAAAACAACAAATCGTATAAATAAATATAAAAATACTAAGTTGGTGGAAGAAAAGATGAAACCCGATGAGTTCCGGCCTTCACGGCGGCTCTGTGCTCCCCCTTGGTCAGAAGTTATGTAAAAATTATGTTTAATAACTATTTATAAGTGTAGGAAAAAACCTAAGTGAAATAACCAAATCCAAAACCAAAAAGGAGACGCAATAGACTTTATAATCCGAAACACGCTCGCACCTAGCGACAGGCTGCGCATCGTGAGCCTTGACGCGAGGATGAGATAATCACGTCGCCCAGCTATTTCTCCAAATCAAAATGTTGCATGCCTCTTTATTCTTTGTAGTGTTAGGCTTCCTAACTTCTCGTTCTTTTCTGTTTCTCTCTTTCCTTTGCCTTTCTTTCTTTTTGTGTCTTCAATTACGTTGTTTAATTATGAGATCATAATATTTTTCATTATCAAATAATCACAATCCGTTCTTGTAGTGCATAAAATACATGTAAAATCTTTACTTTGCTTCTTATTTCGTCTTCAATGTACCTACACATAAAATAAGCTCAATTAAGCATAAATATTGTATAGTTTAGAATTAAAGCACCTAAAATGTAAGGTAAGTAATGCACTAAAAATATATTATTATAGCCAAACATCAGTTGTCTTGTACTTTATTATCATGTTTAGTAGTTCTGTTAGTTGGTGTCAGAGTTTGTTGTAGTATAGTTGAGTTTGTCAAGTATCCCGTTATCGTATTTCCTGTTTTGTATTTGAAAATCGAAAAAGAGTTGTAAATGAAAAATCCAAAAAGAATTTTGTTTCTTAGTTTATTTTGTCTATTACTTTTCTAGAACTATACTTGTTCTGATTCATGAAGAACATGATATGTAGGCAACCTACATAGGGTTCGATCGAATTATTTTTTTAAAAAAATTAAAAGAAAAAGAAGAAAAGAAGGAAACAAAAAAAGGGATGAAATTATGAGATGTGAGAAATGAGAGGAAAGAACAGAGTGATAATATAGAAAAAAAAAGAAGGAAAATAAACAAGCTAAGAAGTGCTAGAAAAGAAAAGAGAAGAGAAGATTCGAATGGGCAAATTGGGATGATGCCAAATAACCTTGTGACCCTCGAAGTCATTCTTGAACCGTTAATTGTTGCTAGGGGCATTACACGCAAGGTGATATTTTTAGCTGTTAAATGCCCTAATGCTAACGTGATGATCTTATTTTGTTCCTTTTTGTTATCTTCACTGAGCATAAGGGTGGTTGGTTTGGGGTTCTTAAGGTAACTCATCCATACAACATAAGGTCAAAAAGCAAGATAGTCATGGCTAGCAAAGACTTGGACATGGGTGTTATTGATCCGTCTAAGGAGATTGTTGAGTCAGAATCGAAGTTGAAAGAAGAGGTCATAACGTTGAACGGACAGATGGCTGAAATATACCAAGCCTGGATTAGTGGGCATCCTACCTTATTTCCCACTAACTACACTAAAGCCTCGTCACCATTCCGCCACCATCACAAATCTAGCTTCCTACTGCCGCTGATATCTCCCCATAATCTTTTCGCACTCCACCCGCCAAAACCACCTCATATCCCGCTCCTTTGACCACTCATGTTTTTGTATCTCATCCACAAGCTACTTTTCCTCGATCCTCTAGCGAGACTGTGTTCAAAGTCCTTGATGCCCAATATTATGCTCCAGAACCCACTTTAAAAGTCTCGGATCCTTCTTCGTACACTCCTCACTTTGAGACTCATGTTGAAACTCAGAAGCCACCCAATAATGAGGAGCAAGAGGAGATATTAAGAAAAGTAAAGAGTTTGGAACAGTAATTGAGGAATATGCAAGGGTTAGGAAGCCAAGTGAGTGTAGCTTACAAAGACTTGTGCTTGTTTCCTCACATCCAACTGCCTCATTGGGTTTAAGATGCCAAAGTTTGATTTGTATAACAGACATGAAAATATCGTGGCCCATTTGAGAAGCTACTGTAGTAAGATGAGAGGCGATGTTGGGAAGGACAAATTATTGATGGCATATTTCAGTTAGAGTCTGAGTGGACCTACTTTGGAGTGGTACACCCGCCATGGCGCCAGCAAGTGGTACACATGGGACGATGGGCTCAGGCTTTTTCCCGACATTTTTAGTAGAAATTGTCCCAGATCGCCTATCCTTGACCAATATAGAGAAAAAACCTAGGGAGAGCTTCAGAGAGTATGGTCTCAGATGGAGAAAGGAAGCTGCCGGAGACAAGCCCGCAATGCAAGAAGACGAGGTGGTCGAATACGAGCCAACTTACTTTGGGAATTTGATCTCGGTTGTGGGTAAGCCTTTTAATGAGTGGTTAAAATGGGAGAAATGGTAGAAGATGGGCTAAAGTCGAGCAATATCATGAGCTACTCTACTTTAAAAGCCACAACAGAAGCAACTCAGAGCGACACAGGAAGCTTGCTGGTCAGAAGGAACCTGATGATGTTGCCATGGTTGTCTCAAGATCACTACAAGGCCCAACAGGTCCGCCTCACCAATATACCCAGCCTCAACCCCAACCCAAACCTATCCCCGAGCTCTACATAATCCACCTCAATATTATCCTCCGACAACGTTGGGTCATCTGTCCAACCACTTGTTCACTCTTTATGGTGAGTGCCAGCACCGCATAATGCACTTTTTCCTTCACAAAATTTTAGAGCATCCAACAACCCTAGAAAACTGGGACATGGGGGAACAAAGGCAAAAGAATAGTTTCACGCCAATCGGAGAATCCTGCACAAATTTGTTTGAAAAGTTAATACATTCTGGCCTAATTGAGCCACTCCTTGGCTATACTCCGGACCCATATGCAAAAGGTTTTGATCCTACTGCACGGTGCATGTACCACTCTAATGTCCAAGGGAATAGCATTGAAGATTGTCGTGCTTTGAAAAGGGAAATAGAAATAATGATTCAAGAAGGAATAATTGTGATCCAGGACAGTGACGCCCAGAATATCGCGCAGAATCCTTTAGTTGTACATAATGATGCACACTTTGTGAGGATGATGCGTGGTGACATGGAGTATAAGAATCCTCTTGGGGACTTGCTGACTGAAGTTAATTATATTGAAATTGGTAATGGGCTTGGTAATATTGATGTGGAACTCAGTGGCTAAGATATTGAGCTTGGTAACTGGAAAGACACTCCTTTCTTGGTTAGCCAAGGTGAGTCTTGGTGGTTTTTTTGGTTGTCATTTCCATTGTTCGGGTTATTTATGGGTTGTAATCCGGATATCGTCTTATGACTCAAACTCTTCTATCATTTTATTTTGCCTAGTTTGTTTAGTCGTAGTAGCTTCTTTAGTATTTTCTAGGTTTGTTATAGGGTTGTAACCCCAGTTTAGTTTACCTTTTTTGTTCTTCAAACCCTTTCACTGTTTGTCTAATGCAATTTCCTATTTTTTGTTATTCTAGTCAGTTTTGTTTAGTTCTCTTTTCCTTTTATAGTTCTTTTCCTGCTGACTCTAGTGACATGACATGCACGCATAATTCTCAACCTGTTCTTAAAAGTTAGTTTAATCATGAAGCAGTTAGTTTAATCATGAAACAATGAAAAAATTTTGAAGATGACATGGACACTTGAGGGAAATAAGTATAGATTTGGACATTTTGAGATCATTTGAAGCCCGAACTATGTGAAACTGGGGCAGATAATTTAGGAAGTTAATATGATGACAAGAATTCATTAAAGGAGAGTGCATCCTAGACAATTTGAAGTGGGCAACTTTGAGTTCAGTTGCATCTCAAGTTAAAACATAAAGCCAAGGAAGTTTGCTCCAAACTGACGGAGCACATCCACTATGAAGAAAATTACCCAACAAGAGTTGTGTACTTGACAAGGCACTAAAAAAGTGTAAGGCATATCAGTGATATCAATGTCGAAGGGGCAAAAGAAATGTTGTGCTTGATCTTCCTTTTTCATCTTCAAGTTGTATGTGTTTTACTTCGCATTTTCACGAATTAGGAGGCTCTCTTTCAACTACCCAAACACTTTATACCATTCGATACCCTTTTTGAGCCAATGCTAATTTTCTTGACCTCCCCTCTTTTAGAATTGTGTTAGAGTCTTTACTTAAAAAGAAAAAGAAAAAGAAGAAAAATCCATGCCCTATAAGGTTTGTTTTAGAAACTTCATTCAAAAAAAGTTTCAAAAAGAAGAAAAAAGAAAAAAAAAAGGAAAAGGAAAGGGAAATGGTAGTAATAAAGAGTAGTCTTTTGAACTACGTTCGATCTGATTCTTGTCACCACAAGATATGTAGGCAAGATGAAGGTTCGGTCACACAACAAATAAAATATTTTATAACACCACAAAGCCAAGAGTGGGGTAGTTTTTCTTAGAAATTCTATTTCAAAAAAAAAAAGAATCAAATTCTCTTATTTTAGAAATTGGGGAAAAATTTTAGAATGGATTCCAAAAGTTGTAAATAAATTAACCCCATTGTCATAGTTATTTTGAGCCTTTATGATATCTTTTCTTTCTAACCCTGTCCAAAAGCCACATTATAGTCCAAAAAAGACCTCCCAGATCATCTTTGAGAGTGCTGAGTCAGACATGCCAGGAGCATATGATATTTATATTGTGGTTAAAGCCTTGTCATCTGCAGAATCAGAGAAAATAAGAAGAAAAAAATGTGAGAGTCTTATCGGTAAAAACCTTCACAGGCACCATAAGGTGATAGGGAGTTGAGAGAAAGAAAAATGAGAGAGGCTTGATGGTGAAAACTCTTTGGGCACAACAAGTCGAATAAGGACCGTGAATCAGATAGGATAATCGGAGGATTGAAGCCCAGTTTCATGGCTTAGAGGTACAACAAGAGTTGAATATTAGACTTGCTTGACAAATTAGGTCACTTAATCCAAAGGTGCATGTCATGCTCATTAGAGTTGGTATCAACATCTGATAAGTGTCTACTTTATAATTTTCTTGTTAGGTATCATCTCTTTGAATTGTCCCTTACTATGTTTCTTTTGTTTTTTACTTCATATTCTTGGGTCTGTTTGGTCAGAATAAGTGAGAAATGACTTTAAAATTTGCTACCAACTTTTCAATTGCACAAAATGAAATCTGGCTAGCACATCAAAGTGGCATAAGTCAGGAAATAATAGTATGCGCACTGAGTTGGTAACAATCAGTATGCTTTGGGATTCATGTGAAATGCAAAGGTTCGATATATGTCAATTCATGAGCACAATACAACAGATAAAGGGTATTGGGTTTGAAAAGATCAGAGGTATTTTCTATGATAAGGGTGATAGAGAAAGTGGTTAGTCAATAAGCAAGAAAGGTCTTTCAAGTTGAAATCAAAGTTATCATGGGAAGTGAAGGAGAAATCACCCTCAAAGTCAAGGCCACAAACTAATCACCTTGTTTAAACTCATAAGTTTTCTTTGTTTGAAACAGGGACGAAGATTGTGTCCAAATCAAAGCTTGGAAGCTTGAACCATTCAAGTGTCATGCCCAATTTTGTCAGCACAAAGGTCGTTTGAGAATGTTTTTTTATCTCCTAGTCGTTCCCCCTAGTTGAGAAGATCATCATCTCTCAAGAATTTGCCCTAGTTGAGAAGTACCATGCCTTTTAGACATTCCCTTAGTTGTGAAGAGTATTTAGTTTTCTTGTGATCAGGGGTCCCGCCTGGAAAATAGGTCCAGTTTTTTAATTCTTCTTAAGTTGTTAATCTTTCATTTTCCTTAAGATCAGGGGTCCCGCTTGGAGAATATGGCAAGTTTTTAATTTTTCTTAAGTTGTTAATCTTTCGTTTTCCTTAATATCGGGGGACGCACCTGGAGAATAGGGCCAGTTTTTAATTTTTCTTACATCGTTAATCTTTAGCATTCCTTTAGATCAGGGGTTCCACCTGGAGAAGAGGGTCAATTGTTAGCTTCCTTAAGTTTTAATCTCTAGTTTTTCTTGAGTTCAGGGGTCCCTCTTGGAGCATAGGTTCAATTTTTAGTTTAGTCAAGGTCAGTTTATAGTTTTCCTCAAGCTCAATCTCAAATCTAGGAGACACACTTCCTAGTTTCAGTTTTTTTAGATTTTATTTCTTTAGGAGATGCACTTCCTAGTTTTAGATTAAAGGCTTCACCCCTAGGAGACACACTTCCTAGTCTGGGTTTTTCAGGTTATAATTTTTGATTTAGGAGACGCACTTCCTAAATTGAGATTTTATCCCTAGGAGATGCACTTCCTAGTTTGGTTCATTCAAGGTTCATCCCTAGAAGACGCACTTTGTTGTCTGGGTCTTTCAAGTTATATTTTATTTTAAGAGACGCACTTCCTAAATTGAGATTCCACCCCTGGGAGACACACTTCCTAGTTTTAGTCATTTAAATTCATCCCTACGAGACACACGTCCTAGTTGGAATCATTGAAGTTTTATACATTAGGAGATGCACTTCCTAGTAGGGTCTTTTAGATTATACTTGTTAGGAGATGCACTTCCTAGCTTTGGTCATTTAAATTCATTCCTAAGAAGATGCACTTCCTAGTTTGAGTCATTGAAGTTTTGCCCCTAGGAGGCACACTTCCTAGTCTGGGTCTTTCAGGTTATATTTTTGTTTTAGGAGATGCGCTTCCAAAATTGAGATTTTACCCCTAGGAGACACACTTCCTGGTTTTGGTTCATACAAGTTTTACCCCTAGGAGACTCACATCCTAGTTTGGTTCATTCAAGTTCAGCCTTAGGAGACGCACTTCCTGGTTTGGTTCATTCAGGTTTTTTTTAGCATACACATTTGCTAGTTAGAGTTTCTTGGTTTTATTCATAGGAGATGCACATCCTAGTCGAGTCTTTAGTTTACTCTCATCATTGCATCAATAGCACAAGTGGTTTATAGTTTTGCTAACAACTCACAAATCTTCCTAATGAAAATTGGGGTAGAATATTTTGTTTGTTTTGTTGTTTTGATTGCAGGAACCCACCTGGAGAACAAGGGAATTCGTTTTGAAATTATTTAAAGTTTCAAGTCAGTAGCAGGCGCCCACCTAAAGAACAAGGGAATTTGTTTCGGAATTATTTCAAGTTTCAAGTCAGTAACAGGCGCCCACCCGGAGAATGAGGGAAGTCATTTCAGAATTCAGTTCAAGTAGAAGTAGCAGAAGCTCGCGACAAGAATGCAAGTCTTTAGTCTGAGATGACCAATAGAAGTAGTCTCAATCCAGAATAGAAAGGAAAAAAAGGGGAAGTAAAAACAAAATGCAGAAGCAGAGACAAGATGTGGATTCCTCAAGACATGATTGAAGTCACGAGCACGGTGTGTCCGATTTTGATCCGAAGAAGCCATGGAAGAATGAATCAGCACCTGCAACTAACAAGCATCAAGGTTCAAATCAAAAGTCTGCATGACGCACCATTCAAGACTCAATATCAAGCTTTAAAAGACTTATAGATAGAAATCTTGTAACTCAAAGCTGATAGGTTTGTGTAGTTATTTTAGATTTTGATTTTGATGTAATAACATGACCGCGGATCGGAACCTCTTCTGAACCTCAATTGGCTCTCCACCTCGATATACTCCATCACTCATCCTAATTCTGAACTACACTTGACCTGATTCCTTTATGGCCAAGGATATGTAGGAATCTCAAATACTAGGGCTCAGTCACATTCTCCTTTCTCTTAGTTTTTGGTCTCTCTAAATAAGGGTCGATTCAAAAAACCTATCTCATCGTTCTTTGTCTGAAAACTCTTCATGTTTCTAGTCAAAGAGCGGCAGCCGTGATCTTCGAGATTGCTAAATATAAGTAGAGTTGCTCATCCACTTTCAAAGTATGAAGCAATGGTGGGCTCGAAAGATATCGCTTTAACTCTTCCAATGCTTGTTGGCACTCCACAATCCAGGTAACGTTGCTCTTCTTTTTGAGAAGTCAGAAGAATCTGCGGCTTCGATCTGAAGACCTCAAGATGAACCGGCCTAAAGAGGCTATCCGCCCTGTTAATCTTTGTACAAACTTAACAATGTCCATGACTACGATGTCTTCGATTGCCTTGATTTTGTTGGGGCTGATCTCAATTCCCCGATTTACACCATAAAGCCAGAAAATTGCCTGAACCGACCCCGAATCACATTTCTTGGGGTTGAGCTTCATGTTGTATCTTCTTAATATGTTGAAGGTTTCCTGCAAATGAGTCAAATGGCCCTCTACGTGCAGGGACATAACTAACATATAATCATATATACCTCTATTGATTTACCTATTTTTCCTTCAAACATTCAGTTTACTAGATGTTGATAAGTAGCACCAGCATATTTTAGCCCAAACGACATTATATTATAGCAATAAGTACCCTACTTAGTGATAAATGAAGTCTTTTCCTGGTCTTCCTGGTTTATTTGTATTTGGTTGTTCCCGGATTAGGCATCGGGAAAGCTGAGGGTCTCGTGGTCGGTTGTGGCATCGATCATGCGAACGATATTTGGCAGGAAAAAAGAGTCTTTAGGGAACTCTTTGTAGTCAACACACATTCTAAGTTTACTCCCCTTCTAGGGGACTAGAAATATGTTTTCTAACCACTCTAGATATTTTACTTCCCGAACGGACCCTATTTTGAGAAGTTTGGTTACCTCGTCCTTGATGAACACATGCTTTACCAACGGACTGTGTCCTTCTCTTTTGTTTTACCGGTCTAAACTTCGGGTCTGAACTTTGGGTCCAAAATCAATCGATGGTGGTGATCTCCAGTGGGATCCTTGTCATGTCAAGGGGGGAACAAACAAAATAATCCATATTTTTGATAAGGAATTTAATGAGTTTTTTCCTTAGCTCGGGAGTTAACTCGGTGCCCAAGTATACCTTTCGATCGGGCATATGCTCAATTAGTATGACTTTCTCTAGCTCTTCGACCGTTGACTTCGTGGCATCAAAATCATCAGGTATTATGAAGGTTTGAGGTATCATGCAATCATCATCCTCGATAATGTCCTGCTGTTTCGATCTGGTCGAAGCCGGGGACTGTGGTTGCTATTTAATCTTCTGCCTTTTCCTTGATTCAGGTCCTTTCGTTGATGTCAGAGTCGATATAGGTATCACCTCGTCGATTGCAAAAATATCTTTGGTTGTTGGTTATTGGTCATACACCGTTTTTACTCCTCCCAGTGTTGGGAATTTCAAGACTTGATGAAGTGTTGAATGTACTGCCCTCATATTATGGATCTAAAGTCTTCTGAGCAGCGCATTATACCTCATATCAGCTTCTATTACGTGGAACTTTGTTTCCTAGATGGTTCTGGTCACGTTCAATGGAAATATGATTTTCCCTTTTGTAACGACCCGATCGGTCGTTTTGAGCTCTAGCGCATCGTTCAGCAGTTGGAAGTCATGAACAACTTCATTTCAGGTATATTGACTTGTGCGTATGGTCAGAGTTGAATTTCGGGAATATCGGAGTCAAATTGGAAAGAAAATTTTCATTACGACAACCTTAAGTTGAAAAAAATGGCTAAGATTGGAATTTTGAGCAAACGACCTCGGAATCGGGATCTGAAAGTTCCAGCTGGTTCGTATGATGATTTCGGATCTGGGCGTATGTTTGGATTTGGTTATGGATAACCCGTGAGAATTTCCGCGTATATTGTTGAAGTTAGTATTTTAGAAGAATTTTATAAATTTGGGTTGGAAGGCATTACAGTATTATATATGTCCGTTTGGGATTTTGAGCTTGGGAATAGCTCCGTATGGTGATTTTGGAGTTGGGAGTGCGATCGGAAGTGAATTCAGATGTCCGGAGGTCATTTTGAAGTCATTTGGCTAAATATAGAAATTTGAAGGTTTTTGAGAAAATTCGACCGGAAGTGGAAATTTTGATATCGGGGTCGGAATGCGATTCCGAAAGTTGGGGCAAGTCCGTAATGTCGAATGTGACTTGTGTGCAAAATTTGAAGTCATTCCGGAATGATTTTGGTAAGGTTTGAGACACTTAGTCTCTTTTAAGGAAGCTTAAGTTGGAAAAGTCAACCAGATATTGACTTATGTGTTAGAGGGCTCGAAATGCAAATTTTATGGTTCGGATAGCTTCGTTAGGTGATTTGGGACTTAGGAGTGTGTCTAAAATATTTTTGTGATGACCGGTGTAGAATTAAGCTTGAATTGGCAAAGTTAGTATTTTGACGAATTCCGGTTGATAGGTGAGATTTTGATCCGAGGATCGGAATAGAATTCCGAGAGTTGCTGTAGCTTCATTATGTCATTTTGGACTTTTCTGCAAAATTTGAGGTCATTCGGACGTGATTTGGTTGGATTTTTGACCAAAAATAGAATTTGGAAGTTCTTGAGATTCATAGGCTTGAATCCGATGATGATTTGATGTTATTTTGGGTGTTCCGAAGGTTGGGACAAGTTTGAATGATATTGTGGGACGTGTTGATATAATTGTTTAAGGTCCCGAGGGCCTCGGGCGGATTTCGGAAGGTTAACGGAATGAAATTCGGATCCAAAAGAAAAGAAAAAGCTGCTGCAATTTCTGCTGCTAAGCTGTCTTTGGACAGCAAATGTGCAGTCGTGGAGCGTACTTCGGAGGCCTATATCTTTTGACCTACAAGGAATTTTGAGATGGTTCAAAAACAAAAGTTGTATCCCTTCGTGTCTAGTTTCCATAAAGCTAAAGAAATCATAGTTTGGACCTCTTTATAGAAAGTTATGATCGACTGAAGTTGAATGGTGGAGCAGTTTCTCTAGAATTTTCTGATTTTATGGAGCCGATCTTAGAAGCTCATATCTCGGGATATATAAAGAGTTATATGATGTACAACCTGTCAAATTAAAGATCTTCGAGTCTAGTTTTTAATTTTTCAAACCATTTGTTATTTATACAAGACGTTATGGGTGTTTAAAAAGAAGGTGTCCGACAAGGGAAAATTTTAATAGGATGTACAACCTGTATAGCACAAGTGCAAGGTACAACTCGAAGAAGCACGGGCAGATTCTTTAAACACGGATTTGGTTTATTTCTTTCATTTCTTTCATTTGATGATTTTTGAGAGAATTTCAAGGGGGGTTTCATCAAGCATCAAAGGTGAGTTGTTTCTACTTATTTTCAAGTTAAATACATGATTATTATATGAAATTAACCTAGAAATTCATGGAATTAAGCCTAAAATTGATGAACTAGGGCTTGGAATTTTGAGATTTAAATATGGAAATTGGAGGGTCAAATGGACTCCGATTTGGGTAAATTTGATATGTACGGACTCGTGGCGAGACGAGGAATCCGGTAATATGAATTTTGTAATTTTTTGAGAAGTGGGCCTGGGGCTCGGGTTTTGCTAGTTTCGAGATTTCTGCTATTTCTCGATTGTTTTCGATTGGGTATTGTTCTCTTAGCATATTGTGATATATTCGCTCTAATTTTGGTTAGATTCGACGCGCATGGAGGCCGGTTTGAGGGGCAAAGGCATCGTGAGCTAGGGATTTCGCCGGTTCGAGGTGAGTAATACTTGTAAATGATATCTTGAGGGTTGAAACCTCGGATTTGGACATCATAGTGCTATATTGAGGCGACTTGCACGCCGGATATGAGCGTGGAGTAGAGCATTGTTGAGGATTGTGACTTGGTCCATCCCGGTTGTTAATTTTTACCGTGTACTTGACTGAAACTACTTGTTATCATCATAATTTGGGCTGATTGCCATATTTGGGCTTTGTGCCAACTATGTGAATCCTTCAGGGATTGATATCACTGTTTTCGCATGATTTTTGCATACTATTTGATCTCGGTCCAGGATTTTAATACTGATTTGCAAACTCAGCCATTTTTCTAAGATTTGAAAACTTAAACAACATTTTATTGACGTTTCGAGCTGAGAACTGTTATTTGAATATTGCCCAAGTAGATTATGTGCATTTCTGGACTGAGCGTGATTCGGGTTGCGCACCGCAGCAGTGTTATAGTGATTTCTGGATATATGGTTGGCTCGGGCTGCGCGCCGCAGTGGTATTATATTGATATTGAGGCCGAGAGCCTGGTTGATGCTACGGGATGGCTTGATTATTGCACTTGGGCTGAAGGAGCCCATTCGGAGTCTGTACACACCCCCAGTGAGCGCCATCGACATTAAATACATGGTTGGCTCGGACTGCATACCACAGTGGGTACCTGAGTGTACCGGTCATATGCATTGCATTGCACTCATGCATTGGTTCCTGATTGTATTATGTTTCATGACATTCAACACCCTCATTCCATTGGCATCCATGCTACTTCTTGCACTGTTTACCAGATACCCTGGTGTTATTTGTTAATGGAGTGCTTTACCCGAGGGGCTCACTTATGTGTTGACTTGCACTATCTGTTTCGCATTCATTTGGTTAACTATTGAAAAAGATATTTTTCAAAAGAGGTTTTTAACTAAGCCCAGATATTTTCTAAAGGATTTCACGGTTTTACTATTTTCTCAAAGGGTTGCACTATTCTATATAGCATGATGGAGTGCCTTACGTGATTTCTTGCTGCTCAGTTATTGTTTACTTTTATTGCTCACTGAGTTGGAGTACTCACTTTACTCCCTGCACCTCGCATGCAGTTGCAGGTATTATTCATCCGGTAGCGGGTTAATAGCTCATTGAAGGTATTACTACTGTAGCTGAGCAAGGTGACCGCCAGCGTTCGTGGCACCGAACTTCGTCTTTTGATTCCAAATTTTACTGTGTATATTATTGGCCTTGTAGTTGTGTTCAGACTTCTTTAGATGCTCGTGACTTGTGACACCCCGGTCGGGTTGTGTTGGGTTGTAAATACCGATTATTATTGTCATTAAGTTTTATTTATCCAATCATTTATATTTAATAATTTTAAAAGAGGCGTTGTTGTTCTGTTGGCTGGCCTTGTCTTCACGAGAGGCGCCATAACGACCGGGTTGGGAGTTGGGTCGTGACACCTTTGGTGATTTCACTCGCCATGTTGAAACCGTTTAGCACTCGAGCTGCAGGTATGATTTGATATTGAAAGCCAAACTTTAGGATCAGTGGTCCCATTGTACTTGGGGATGCCCAACATATAGAACTTCTTAGGAATGGGCTTCAGAGACGCACTTTGAGAAAAAGGCTTCTGCACGAACTTCTTTGAATCCAAACCCTTTAGGATTGAAGGTGACCTCGGTATTTGGTCAACTCATGAGTTTTATGTTTCTACCTTTTTGTCACTAGACTCAATTTGTTTTTCATTCGATTCTATCCAATTAGTGAGCTCCTCGAGCATCTTCATGAAGACGGGGTCAGTCCCTGATCCATTATCATTCAACTTTTGTCGTACACATTTGACCCTATGAGCAACCTCTTGTGATGTCTCGAGTTCGAACCTACTTGGTGTTCGATTCTGGAGTTGCGCTGGTGCAGCCTGCTGAGTTTTTAATATTTTAATACCATTCAAAGGCCAATACCACCTGTGTCACTACTCTGTGAATTCTGATCGGCTGCCCGGGCATCTCTACGGAAGCTATTTTCAAGGACGGCGCCTAAATCTCCATGGATCACAACACGAGAACCGACATCGATTGGATTTCGGCCTGTGGTATAGCCTCATGATTTGATTCTTCTGTTATGTATCAAAACCTGACGCTAGATCCCCCAACATCAAACAATATCAAAGCTTCGGTGCCATATACGGCGTTGCCCCCGTACTGGATTTGTCATTGTCCGATATGCCCAAAGCACTTCAGGCAAAATTTCTCTCCATATCCCCTTAGCATTGTTCAACTTCTTCTTTAGGTTTTTAATGATGGTTTTGTTCGTTGATTCGGCCAGTCCGTTCCCACTAGGATGATATGTCATTGATAATATCCTTTTTATTTTATGAACTTGGAGGAACTTCGTTATTTGCTACCGATAAATTATTTTCCATTGTCGCACGCTATCTCGGCGGATATCCCGAATCAGTATATGATGTGATCCTAGATGAAGTCTATGACTTCTTTTTCTATGACTTTCTCAAAAGCCTGTGCTTCAACCCACTTAGAGAAAAAGTGAATCATAAAGAAAATGAATTTTGCTTTACGTGGGGACGATGGTAGAGGATCGACTATGTCCATCCCCCATTTCATGAATGACCACGAGGATAGGACTGAATGAGGTTGCTCTCCGGGTTGGTGAAACATCGGCGCATGCCTTTGGAATTTGTCACATTTTCGAATTAATTACTTAGTGTCTTTTTCCATATTGATCCAATAGTATCCCACTCTGATGACTTTGTGAACCAGTGATTCGGTGCCAGAATGATTTTTGCAAGTATCTTCATAAATTTCTCGCAGAACGTAGTCCGTATCTACCGGGCCTAAACATACTGCCAACGGTCAATCGAACATCCTTCTATATAATGTTCCATCTTCGGCCAATGTGAATCGTGTAGCCTTTGTTCAAAGGGTCCTTGATTCCTTAGGATCTGATGGAAGCTTCCCGCTTTATAGATACTCGATATATTTATTCCTCCAATCCCTAATTGGGATTGTGGAGTTTATTTCGGGGAGCAAATAAATGTATTTATTCCAAATTCACAAAGGACTATAGAGTGATAGTATGTCTTTATGTTGATGACATGCTAATCGTAGGAAATAACATGCAAGTCATAAATGAAACTAAGAAGTAACTTCTCAATTTAAAATGAAATATTTGGGAGAAGTTGATAATATCTTAGGTGTTAAAGCCATAGTAGGCGATTTTGCCTTATGTCAATCTCACTATATTGACAAGGTTCTTTTCAAATTTAATCATTTTGATATTAAAGAATTTAATACTCCATTTGATGCTTCTTGCGAGATGGTTGAGAACCCCCGAAGATCTATTAGTCAATTAGACTATGCTAGTGCAATTGGTAGTTTAATGTGTGCTATGCACTGCACTAGAGCAAATATTGCCTTTGCGGTTTGTAAATTGTCAAGATATACTCACAATCCAAATGGTTATCACTAGAAAGGTATAGTGAGGGTACTTGGTTATCTGAAAAGGACAAAACTTTTGTCTTGTATTATAACAGATTTCCTTAATGTTAGAAGGATATTATGATGCTAGTTGGATAACTAGTGTTGGTGATAACAAGTCAACATATGGGTGGATATTCACTCTAGGTGGAGGAGGAATTTCATGGGATTCAAAGGAACAGACATGTATTAATCATTCCACATTGAAATATGAGTTTATTGCTCTAGTAGCTGCAGGAAAAGAGGCAGAATGGCTGAGAAATCTAATGTTAGATGTAGAGTTGTGGCCACAACCAATGCCCGCTGTTCTCTTGCACTGTGATAGTGAAGCAACTATGTCTAAGGTATTTATCAAAATATACAATGTAAAATCGAGGCATATTGCTTTAAGACATGAGTACATAAGACAATTAATTTCGGATGAAATTATTAGTGTTGTGTACATCAAGTCTAAGACAACCTTGCTGACCCATTTACTAAAGGACTCTCGAGGGATATGATAATAAGCATAACAAGTGCTATGTGTCTAAGGTAATTTAAATTTGTCACTAGTAATGGAAACCTTATCTTTCTCATTATTTAATAATGTTAAAAGTTTAAAAGGTAATAGTAAGTTATAGTTGTGACGGATAGCAGGTGTCGCGCCCTTTTTTTCTTCCTTTTTGACGGGGAAGTCCGGGTTTCTACATTTATGGGGTAATAACTCATTTCCTTTTGGCAATTGGGTATTTTAAGAGTCTCTACCTAACTAATTATGGTGCGTTAGGGCACCTAGAGAGATTAACTCTTAGACTAGTTTGCATTACCAGAGATTAGGGTAAGGGCTTGAAATAACCTTGAGGGGAAGGTGTTAGGCACCATTCTCGGTCCACAATGGTGGGTCCCGACCAAACTTATACTTACGAATTAGTCCATTAACAAATAAGTAGTTGAAACAAATAATTTCAAGTAAAGAATGTTGGACATCTCATAGAATTTAAACAAGTTGTGTGCATAAAAAGGAAAGTAAAGTTTTCAAGTAAAGGGGATTTGGAAGAGAGGAGTCCTAGGTTGGTTAGACTATAGGATCACATCAGTACAATGCCCAGTAATCACTCCTCAAAAAGGGGCTACATGTGACATTAGCGCACCAATCATCATATCTATATCTACCCTTCCCACCCCTTAGTGGTTATTAATGCGAGCTTTGGGTAGCGATCTCTATTGTAAGTTGTTACCCGTCCCTTCTTAATGGTCCTGGAGGAAATTTAGTACCTCTACCTATAGGTAGTTCTAGACAGACCCCTAAGGTTTAAAGGATAATATACTAAGGCGACAAGCAAGAACACATAGGACTTTAGCAAATAAAAGCAGGAAGGAGCAAATAAGAGGCTCTAGTTTACCTCCGCAGATGATGCATGTAATCAGCACAACTCAAACACAAATAAGGGAAGTATTATTAAACAGGATCCTAAGACATGATGTCTAGGTGGTATCAGAACACAAGAGACATGCAGGTTTTTTTTAAAACTTAGAAGCACTTTCCAGTTTTATAAGAAATTTGATTACCTAAGGCTTGCATAGGCGTAGGGTAACGCACAACAAATATCAGAGTTATTAAAACAGTTTAGATGTTATTTTTTTCTAAAACATGATGTTCTAAGTGTTGCAAAGATATACAGGATTATGACCGATTTTACTTAAGCAGGATAATCAAACGCGAGATCGTTTTATATCCCCTTTTTCATGAGTCAGTAGTTTAACTAGGTGTGACTGAGCGAGTATGAGCATGATCCTAAAAATAGGGTATCTTATATGCACATAAAATGCGGAATGATTTTTATGCAAAATTACTAGAGCGGGAGTTTTAAATGCACATCATGATTGCAGAATTTCCTATAGCAGGATTTCTAACAAGAATATCAAAATGAGATACTGAAACAGTAAACCTAAGAACATGATATCTAGTGTATGACATGCTTGGAATGTGTTGTTCCTAGACATGGATTCCAATGTGCACATAGGAAACGTAAACCTAAGGCATGGTTTCTACCCATTGATATTGGTAACATATGTAACTACCCTCCGCTTTTCACTAGCCAACCCCAATTTTTGTTTACAAATAATTATTATAAACCAGATGAACAAATTAAATAATGTAGATAAGAAAAAGAAGAAGTTACACTATAGGGAGCCTGAAACAGGCCCAAGTGATTTCCCCAAACTTCCAATAGCCTCAAATGCCAATTTCAAAGACTATCATTGTCTAGATGCGTTAGTGTTCCCCAATGATCTCAAGGATCCCGGGCATTGCTCACACCTGGACTTGGTAACCAAATTGAGTAAGTGCAGTGTGGAAGGGCCAGCATCAGTGTGCTAGAGTTCAGAGGGTTGTCAAAAGGATCCCAAGGCAGTACACATACTGGATGTGACAGAACCTAGGGACTTAGGAATAGGGTGAGAGTGCTTGACATAGTTTTCAAAGAGTTTTAATAAGAAAGCAGTGTTAAAAGAGACATGTTTGAAATAGTTTTATGGAGTAAAAGAGAGAGTCATGCAATAACATAACTTTGAAAAGAGAAAGTTAAATACTTAGTCAGCAGCAGATAAAACATGGAGCCAACACAGTAATACTTAAAGAACACAAAACAAAAGGAACAAACCTACACACATGGGTGATAGGGATTGGGGACACATAGGGCACATGATGGTAAACACATAACAGGCAGAGGTCCACATAGATACAAAATCAGAAGCTCTTAAGTGGTTCATGGGATTGGCGTACATCATGAACTTTAAAATTAACACAGAACCAAATAAATTTAGGGTACAAATTGTATTTCCAAAGAGGGATTTATACTAAAACCAGTTAGACATAAAAGGGGATCGAGTCACATTGACTACAGAAGATAAACATGCTGATCCTAAGGTCTAGTATATAACTAACACAAAGGGAGTAATTACATGTTCAACAGTAGAAACATAAGTAGAAACAAATTAGGGACATGATGAATTGAAGGAGGAAAAGAAACATCTTGTTTTTGAGACTTAAATTGAAATTAGGACATTCCAGTAAAGAAGACAGTAAACACAAAAGTGAAGGGGCAGGAGAGCACAATAGCCATCCTTGGCTTGCAACTGGCTAACTCAGAATACTAGCTTGTAATCGAAGAAAGAGAGCAGAAAGCTTTTGAGTGTGAGAGAGAGTTTTGGAACCAAAGTATTCGTGTCTTTGTGTTAATAAGAGAGTATGTATATATAGTAGTTCGAAATTAGGTAAATAAGGCAAGAATTACAGTAGCTTAGTAATTATGGAACCAAGTACTAATCAGAATCAAATCAATTCAAGTACTCCTTTAATTAAGGGACAAACAACCAACGGTAATGGGCAGAAACTGTTTAAAAAAAGAAATCAGGTATAGCATCAGGTACAAGATAGACAATTAGGGGTAAGTACATAGGTGTTCAATTAAGGGAACAACTAATGAAGAATCAATAAAATACTCGGTTTACAAAATAAGTTAAGAAAACAAAAATAAAGTTACAAAATATGGAAATAATCGAAAATTAGTACATAGTAAATTAGGGAATCAACGATTCGAAATTACTGATTTAAGGAGAGTAACATGGGTTCCCAAGAATAAGCAAATAAACAAAATTTAAACAGGAGAATCGAAGGTCTAAAGGGAAGCATTCAAATCAAGCCAAGAAACATGAAGCTCAGAGTCAATCGAAGAGAGCGTCATGAGTCATGTTTTAGCTTATAAATAGAGTGAGATAGGACTAACCAAACATAGCAAGCAGAGAGGAAAATCTTGACCAGTCAAGATGAACACAATCACATAGAGCTGATATAAGTTAGGCATAAGAAACTAAGTAGAAACACATTCGAGGCAAGATAGTCACAGAAGCTCAAACAAGCAATGATCAGTCTTGCTAATACACAAAATCAAATGAAAAAATATAGAAAATTAGGGCTTTCAACATAGACGAGTTGAAGAGGTAGTAAAATCATAGAATCAGTCAAAATATGCAAGAAATAAGAGTATAAACATAAAGAATCAGTTTGAACAACATTTTTTAAAAAAAACTTTCGAAACCCTAATTTTTAGATGAAGGTGAAAAATACTTGAAATCAACGATTCTTGTAAAAGAGTTCCAAGGACAGTGTAAAACATTAAAGAAACGAACTCAAATTGTTCTAGATTTGTACAGATCTAGGAGATATTGGCAGAAATTAAGGTTTCAGAGGGAACCCATATAGAGATGAAAGAACTTGTCCAGAATCCCAAGGATCGTAACAAATACAACACGATTTTGCTTGAAATCACACTAAAGTAGCCAAGAACAGACAAGTGACGAACCCTAGATGAAGGTCGGCATGACCCTAGGCCCTTGAAGACCTTAGAGAAGGCAAGCATGGAATTAGAGGAGCCATTGGAGGCTTAGGAGTTGATATGAGATCACCGGAGAAGACCGACGAAGAGAGGGAGGCGGTAAGGGGCTAGGGTTTGGTTGAGTTACTGAGAGAGGAGAGGAGATAAGAGAATACATAGGCGGCGGATTTGGGAGAATGAGTTAGGGTTAGGGTCGTTTAAGATAAAAAAAGGAAATGGTTAATACGGGCCATTGATCTCTTAGATCAATGGCCATGATTTAATTGGTTACGGGTCGGGTAGTCAGGTTTAGGGTGTGGCTCGGGTAATTTGATTAGAAATTGGGCTGGGGTTGGGTTAAAATTGGGGCTAAGATTAAAATGCAATCTGGCTATATTTGTAATAGCCAATTTATCCCTATATAGTTTATAATAAATTATAAATAATTTCATTTACTAAAATAATTTAAAATAGATTTTCAATATTTAAAAAATATAGAAGGTCAATTTTATGCATATACATGTAATTATACATTAGCGGGGCTAATATTATAATTATATGCAATTTAGCTTTAAAAATACAAAATGCAATTATAAAAATGAACAAAAAATATTTTAACCATATTTTGGTATAAATATAGAATTTAAATGACTAAATCACCGAAACAATAATATTAGGAATAATTATTGGTGATTTTATGAGCAAAAGGGATGGGAATAAATCAATTTAGACATTTTAAAAATATAGGAAAATTTTAAAAACCTTGTTCCTGCTTGTATATGCATATATATATACTATTTTAAAAGTATTTATGCATATTAAAAAGATATAGGGAAAAATTGAGTATCAACCCCTCTTTACCGGAGAAGGATGAAATAGTTTTCAGCCCATGATGTGCAATAGTCATGATGCTAACAAGACAAGGCTTAGTCTTGTAAAATGGGGGGCACAACTTAGCTCGATCGGAAAGCAAATAAGTGGTACTAAAAATAGGGCAACATTTGTGCAAGGAGGAACATTGTTTGGTTCCATGCAGATGACGAGGGAAGGATTAGTCTCATACAAGTATGGAAGCAGGGATTAGCCTCAAGGAGTCAAGGAATAGACTCATGTAAATAGGGAGTCAGGGATTAGACTCATGCAAGTATGGAGGCATGGATTAGCCTCATACTAATGTGGAGGAAGGGATTAGCCTCATGCAAACATGGAGTCAAGTATTAGACTCATGCAAACAGGGAGTCAAGGATTAGACTCATGCAAATGGCGAGGCAAGGATTAGCCTCATGCAAATATGGAGGCAAGGATTAGCCTCATGGAGTCAAGGATTAGACTCATGCAAATAGAGAGTCAAGGATTAGACTCGTGTAAATGGGGAGGCAAGAATTAGCCTTATGCAAATATGGAGGCAAGGATTACCCTCATGGAGTCAAGGATTAGACTCATACAAATAGGGAGTCAAGGATTAGACTCATGCAAATAGGGAAGCAAGGATTAGGCTCATGCAAATATAGAGGCAATGATTAGCCTTATGGACTCAAGGATTAGACTCATGCAAATAGGGAGTCAAGGATTAGACTCATGCAAATGGAGAAGCAAGGATTAGCCTCATGCAAATATAGAGGCAATGATTAGCCTTATGGACTCAAGGATTAGAATCATGCAAATAGGGAGTCAAGTATTAGACTCATGCAAGTATGGAGGAAAGGATTAGCCTCGTGCAAGTATGGAGGGAAGGATTAGCCTCCTTAAGTCAAGGATTAGACTCATGCAAATAGGGAGTCAAGGATTAGACTCATGCCAAAATGGAGTCAAGGATTAGACTCGTGCAAGTATGGAGGCAAGGATTAGCCTCCTTAAGTCAAGGATTAGACTCATGCAAATAGGGAGTCAAGGATTAGACTCATGCCAAAATGGAGTCAAGGATTAGAATCATGCAAGTATGGAGGCAAGGATTAGCCTCATGCACGTATGGAGGCAAGTTTTAGACTCATGCAAGGAGCGAGCAACAAATAAGAGTAGTGTATGTCTTAACTGGAGATGTATTCGATATCTGATGGCCTGATTGATAGCGATCTTGCTATGTGGATGTTACCGTTACGTCAAATATGCCTGCATTCAAAGAAAAATTGAAAGTTTTGAAAGGGGAGGTTGGTTCGTGCTTCATCTACCGGCCTTGCTTTTGTCACGACTCCAATCCCGGTCGTGGTGGCGCCCAACAACAATTGCTAGGAAAGCCCGACCACTCAACACCCTCAATCCAAGCATGAATCTCAATACCAGATAATTAACTATTTATAACAGATAACAAGGCTTAATGATTCAACTGATAGATAGGAACAATACTGAGAATCATGATAATACCAATAAAACTCCCAAAAGACCTGGGGTCATGAGTCTAGAGCCTCTAATAACGCAGAGTAATAAATCCTCAGTAATACTGATGTTCTAAAATGCGGAAAGATAAAAGGGATAGGGGAGGAGACGGGTCCTGCAGACGTTAGTCAGCTACCTCGACAACTCCTGAAAGCTCTGGAAGCAGCAAACAGCTCGACTAAGCTCTCGGAACACCTGAATCTGCACACATGGTGCATGGAGTAAAGTGAGTACTTCCAACTCAGTGGTAATAGACATATATAATGGCTGACAGTAAGAAATCCCGAAATATAACAATGCAAAGCTATAACCAATAATTCTACACATTTAACGGTGGAATAACATCAGGTAATAACAGGTAAAGCAGATAGACATCTATGCATGAATTAAATGCAATGCACATGACCGCTGTGGCACGTAGCCCGATACATTTGGGTACCCGCGCTCACTATGGGGGTTCAGACTCCTGAGGGGCTCCTACAGCCCAAGCGCAATATCATTGTAACATTCGCTGCGGCATGCAGCCCGATCCACAATCAGTCTAGTTATATGCATGCAAGCCACACGGGCACAATCAAACTTACCATTTTCAGTTCCAATTATCAGAAATTATAGATTTAGTGTTTAAAACCTTAGAAATTTGCTAGTCATTTTGAGACAGTGTTTAACTCAGGACTGATATCATGAAAACATGCTAAACATCATGGAAACAGTGATAATAATCCCTAAGGGATCCAGATAGTCGGCTTACAGCCCAAATATACTCATAACGACCCAAGTAGGATGTTTACCAACCAAATTTCTAATCAACAACACAGTACGAGCATCACTCGGACGGACTAAGCCATAGTCCTCCAGCACAAACGGCCCCGCACTCACTGTACAGTATTTGTCTCGCCTCAATATAGCATCAGAGTGTGATATACCGGGGTTTCAAACCCTCAGGTCATCATCTACATCTATTACTCACCTCAAACCGGCCACCGGACTAGTCCGCTATGCCTTTTCCTCTCAAATCCACCTCCTCACGCGTCGAATCTGGCCAAAACCACAACAAATACATTACAATAGGCTAAAGAAACATAACCCAATCAAAAGAACTCGAAAAACACCAAAAATCACGAAGTTAGCAAAACCCGAGCCACGGGCCCACTTCTCGAAAAATTACGAAATTCACATCACTGGATTCCTCGTCTCTCCACGAGTATGTATATATAAAATTCATAAAAATCGGAGTTCAAATGGCCCTTCAAATCCCATTTTTACATCACAAAATCTCAAGCCCTAACTTCCCCCATTTTTCTGATTTTCCACTGATTTCTATGATAAATTTACCACAAACTCGAATAATTAGGCCAAGAAACTTACCTCCAATTGATTCTCTATCAAATCCCTCGAAATATCTTGTCCAAGGCTCTTAAGGAGGTTAACAATGGTGGAAATAATGAAGGAGTTCGCGGAAGATATAATATAAAAACCCCTCTGGACGCCCAGTTTTCCTTCTATGTGAACGCGAGACCACCCTCGCGTTTGCGATGCACAAGGTAGTCTCTGACCTTTTTAACCCTACGCGAACGCGGTACCCCAAATGCAAATGCGATCCTATAACTGCCGATACTATGCGAACGCGATACAACCGGCGCGAACGCGATGCACTAGGGCCTCCTCTTACGCGAACACAACTCCCTCATCGCGAACGCACTGAACAAACTAGGCAGGGCCACCAGGCCCTTCTACGCGAACGCGAGGCCACTACCGCGAATGCGAGGCCACTACCGCGAACGCGATGACCCAAAACCTACCACTATGCGAACGCGAAGTCCCTTCCACAAACGCGAAGGTCAAAAGTTTCCTGCAACAGCTGCTGCAATTCTGCAATAAATCCTAAGTCCAAACTTCCCGTTTGACCATCCGAAATCACTCCGAGGCCCCCGAGACCTCAACCAAATGCACCAACATATCCCAAGACATCATACGAACTTATTCCGATCATCAAAACGCGTCAAACAACACTTAAATCATCAATTCACCACGGATTCAAGCCTAAGTTTCTTCAAAACTTCCGAAACACACGTTCGATCAAAAACCTGACCAAAACATCTCCAAATGACCTGAAATTTTACCCGCACATCCAAAATCACCTAACGGAGCTACTGTAACTCTCGGAATTCCATTCCGACCCCCGGATCAAAATCTCACCTTTCAACCGGAATTCGCCAAAATTCAAACTTTGCCAATTCAAGCCTAATTCTACACCGGACCTCCAAATTCAATTCCGATCGCACTCCTAAGTCACAAATCATCCCCTGAAGCTAACCAAATTACCAGAATTCACATCCGAGCCCTCTAACTACATAGTCAACTTCCGGTTAACTTTTTCAAAACAAGCTTCCTTCTAAGAGGCTAAGTGCCTCATTTCCAACTAAAACCATTTCAATTCTATCCGATCCATTCAAGTACTGATATTGAAACATAGAAAAACATGATATGGGGGAAACGGGGCAGTAACTCACGTGACGATGGGCCGGGTCGTCACATCCTCCTTAACTAAAACAAACGCTTGTCCTCGAGCGGGTGAAGAAACATACCTGGAGTCTCAAACAAGTGAGGATATCTGCTCCGTATCTCCCACTCGGTCTCCCAAGTAGCCTCCTTCACGGGCCGACCACTCTACTACACCTTCACCGAAGCTATATCCTTTGACCTCAATCTCCGAACCTGACGACCCAAGATAGCCACTAGCTCCACATCATAGGTCAAATCATCATCCAAATGAACTGTATTGAAGTCCAACACATGAGATGGGTCCCCAACATACTTCCGGAGCATAGATACATGAAATACTGGATGAACTCCCGATAGGCTGGGTGGCAAAGCAAGCATATAGGCCACCTCCCCAATCCTCCTAAGTATCTCAAAAGGGCCAATGAAACGCGTACTCAACTTCCCCTTCTTTCCAAATCTCATAACGCCCTTCATAGGAGAAACCTTCAACAAGACCTTCTTGCCCACCATATACGATACATCTCGAACCTTCCGGTCCGCATAACTCTTCTGACGCGACTGAGCTGTACGAAGTCTCGCCTGGGTCACTTTCAGCTTATCTAAGGCATCCTGGACCAAATCTGTCCCCAACAACCTAGCCTCGTCGGGCTCAAACCAACCAACCAGAGATCTACACCGTCTCCCATATAAGGCCTCATACGGCTCCATCTGAATACTGGATTGGTAGCTGTTATTGTAAGCAAACTCTGCAAGAGTCAAGTAAGCAGCCCAAGAACCTCCAAAGTCAATAACACAGGCACGCAACATGTCCTCCAATATCTGAATGGTACGCTCGGACTGCCCGTCCGTCTGAGGATGAAATGTTGTGCTCAACTCTACCTGTGTACCAACCTCTCGCTGAAAAGTCCTCCAGAACTGAGAAGTAAACTGAGTACCCCTATCTGATATAATGGAAACTGGGACCCCATACAACCGTACAATCTCTCGGATGAAAATCTCTGCTAGCCGCTTCGAAGAATATGTGGTACATATAGGAATGAAGTGCGCAGACTTGGTCAGCCGATCCACAATCAGCAAAATCGAATCAAACTTCCTCACTGTCTGAGGGAGACCACTCACAAAATCCATAGTAATCCTCTCCCACTTCCACTTGGGAATATCCATACGCTGAAGCACACCTCCGGCCCTCTGATGCTCATACTTGACCTGCTGACAGTTGAGACACCGAGCTACATGACTCACAATATCTTTCTTCATTCTCCTCCACCAGTAATGCTGTCTCAAATTCTGATACATCTTCGCGGCACCTGGATGAATAGAATACCGCGAGCTGTGGGCCTCCTCCAATATCAACTCCCGAAGCCCATCCACATTGGGCACGCAAATCTGGCCCTGCATCCTCAACGCACCATCACTATAAATAGTCATATCCCTGGTATCATCATGCTGAACCCTGTCCTTAAGGACAAGCAAATGTGGATCATCATACTGGCGCTCTCTAATACGATCATACAAGGAAGACCGAGATACGACACAAGCCAACACCCGGCTAGGCTCCAAAATATCTAACCTCACCATCCGATTGGCCAAAGCCTGGACATCAACTTCAAAGGGCCTCTCCCCAACTAGAATGTACGCCAAACTACCCATACTCACTGACTTTCGGCTCAAAGCATCGGCCACTACATTATCCTTCCCCGGATGATATAGAATGGTAATGTCACAATCCTTGAGCAACTCAAGCCACCTCCGCTGCCTCAAATTTAGATCCTTCTATTTGAACAAGTGCCGAAGACTGCGATGATCAGTATATACCTCACAGGATACGCCATATAAGTAGTGCCTCCAAATCTTCAAAGCATAAACTATGGCAGCCAACTCCAAATCATGAACTGGGTAGTTCTTCTTATGAGACTTCAACTGACGAGAAGCATAAGAAATAATTCTACCCTCCTGCATCAACACACACCCAATCCCAACTCTCGAAGCATCACAATACACGATGTAAGAACCCGAAGCTGATGGCAAGACTAATAATGGAGATGTGGTCAAAGCTGTCTTGAGCTTATGAAAGCTATCCTCGCACTCGTTCGACCATACGAATGGTGCACCCTTCTGCGTCAACTTGGTCAAGGATGAAGCAATAGATGAAAATCCCTGGACAAATCGGCGATAATACCCTACCAAACCGAGGAAACTCCGGATATCCGTAGCTGAGGACGGTCTAGGCCAACTCTGCACCGCCATTATCTTCTTTGGGTCAACCTGAATGCCATCACTAGACACCACGTGTCCTAGAAAAGCCACAGACCCAAGCCAGAACTCACACTTGGAGAACTTTGCATAAAGCTTCTCCTCCATCAATCTCTGCAATACCAATCTTAAATGCTGAGCATGCTCCTCCTGGCTACGCGAGTACACCAGGATGTCATCAATAAACACAATCACAAATGAATCCAAATACGGCCGGAACACGCTGTTCATCAAATGCATGAACGCGGCTGGGGCATTAGTCAGCCCAAAAGACATAACTAGAAACTCATAATGTCCATATCTCGTCCTGAAAGCTGTCTTCATAATATCAGAATCCCTAATCTTCAGCTGGTGATGGCCTAAACGAAGATCAATCTTCGATAATACCCTCGCTCCCTAGAGCTGATCAAACAAATCATCAATGTGCGGTAGAGGATACTTGTTCTTCACTGTTACCTTGTTCAACTGCCTATAATCAATACACATCCTCATTGTGCCATCTTTCTTCTTGACAAACAAGACAGGTGCACCCCACAGTGATACACTCGGGCAAATGAACCCCTTATCTAGGAGTTCCTGAAGCTGCTCCTTCAATTCCTTTAACTCAGCTGGTGCCATACGATAGGGAGGAATAGAGATAGGCTGAGTGCCCGGTACCAGATCAATACCGAAATCAATGTCCCTGTCCGATGGCATGCCCGACAGGTCTGCTGGAAACATATCTGGGAAATCCCTCACAACGGGCACAAAATCAAGACTAAGAGTCTCAGCTCTAACATCTCTCACAAAAGCCAAGTACGATAAACAACCTTTCCCAACCATCCGCTGGGCCTTTAGGAAAGAGATCACCCTGCTGGGAACATAATCGGTCGAACCTCGCCACTCAATCCTCGAAACACCCAGAATAGCCAACGTAATTGTCTTGGCATGACAGTCTAGAATAGCATGGTACAGGGATAGCCAATCCATACCTAGAATCACATTAAAATCTACCATGCCCAACAACAGGTCAACTCGGTCTCTAGACCCCCAATAGTCACCAGACAAGATCGATATACACGATCCACAATAATGGTATCACCTACCGGGGTAGATACATGCACAGGCAAGGCAAGACAACCACGGGTCGTACCCAGATGATGGGCAAAATATAAAGACACATAAGAGTATGTAGACCCGGGGTCAAATAAAACAGAAGTATCCCTATGACAGACTGAGATAATACCTGTGATAACAGCATCAGATGCAATGGCGTCCCTCCTGACTGGGATGGCATAGAACCGAGCCTGACCACCACTAGATCGATCTCTACCCCTAGGGCGGCCCCTAGCTGTCTGACCCCCACCCCTACCTGACTGGGATGGTTCTGAAGTAGATGGAGTAGAAGAGGAGGGCTGATCCCTTTGCTGAGACCGGCCACCATGAAGCCGAGGACACTGTCTCCTCATGTGGCCAAACTCACCGCACTCACAGCAACTACCCGGCATTGGAGAAGGGGACTAAAGGGAACCCTTCGCTGCAGATGAACCCTGGGCTGAAGAGGCAGGAGTAGAACTCTGGGCTGGGAGGGCACTAAGTGAAGACTGGCCCTGCTGAACTCCCTAATAACCACGGCCTGAAGTAGCCCAACTATACTTTAGGCGACCTGACTGAGGAGGTCTGAAGGAACGACCTCTGCCACACTGGAACTGGCCCCTAGACGGAGCACCACTGAAGCTACCTGAACCTCAAGGCCTCTTAGCCTCCCTCTCCTCACGCTCCCGACGACGATCTATCTTAATCTATCGAAACATGCCAACTACCTCCTCAAACGAAGCGGCTACAACCCTCTCTCTAGTCATCAAAATGCGAATCGAATAGTTGAGGCTATCCACGAACCTCCTAGTCCTCTCCCAATCTATCGGGATCATCCAAGTAGCATGTCTAGCCAACTGCGTGAACCTCAACTCATACTGGGTCACAGTCATGTCACCCTGGATCAACCACTCAAACTGTCGACGCAGCTCCTCCCTGCGAGACTGCGACACATACTTCTCCAGAAAGAGAGTGGAGAACTGCTACCAAGTAAGGGGTGCTGCTCCCGTAGGCCTATTACTCTCAAACTCCTCCCACCAAGTAAATGCAGGCCCTGAGAACTAGAAGGTAGTAAAAGCCACTCCACTCGACTCTAAGATCCCTACCGTACGAAGCATCCGCTGACACTTGTCTAAAATCCTTGGGCATCCTCGCCCTCAGTACCGCTGAACATGTGAGGCTGAAGTCTACCAAACATCTCTAGTCGACGTGTCTGGCATCACTGGGACCACATACGCTGGAGCTGGTGCGACTGGCACAACTGGAGTAACGGTGCAACTGGCTGAGCTGGGGCTGCTCCTGGTGTCTGTAATCCTTGCACAACCTGCTCGGGTGTGCGAGCTGCGGGGGTCTGATGACCACCCCCGGTCTGAGAAGTAGTTGCGGCAGTAATGGCTACGACTGCCTGATCCAGACCAGTGTAGACAGATAAGATCTGAGCTAAAGCCTTTTGAAGACCATGAATCACGATGGGCACTGCCGGTGCCTGAACAGGTGCTGCTGGAGCATCTAAAGCTGGAAGCTGGTCCTGAATGAGGGCAACTGGTGGGTCATCTGGTGCTGCCCCTGCTACTCTGCCTCGACCACGACCACGGCCGCATCCACGGCCTCTAGCGGGTGGCAATGGTGGTCGTCCGCCACGTCCGGTAGCACGAGTTCTCACCATCTACGAGAGAATAAAATACAGAAGTTTATTCCTCAAAACAACAAAGCCGCACGATAAGAGTTCAAGATTATGAAGTGTTTCCTAAAGGTTCTGCAACCTCTCGAGGATAAATACAGACGTCTCCGTACCGATCCGCGAGACTCTACTAACCGGCTCATGACTCATGAGGCCTAGTAACCTAGGCTCTGATACCAACTTGTCACGACCCCAATCCTGGTCGTGATGGTGCCCAACAACAATTGCTAGGCAAGCCCGACCACTCAACACCCTCAATCCGAGCATGAAGCTCAATACCAGTTAATTAACTATTTATGACAGATAACAAGGCTTAATGATTCAACTGATAGATAGGAACAATACTAAGAATCATGATAACACCAATAAAACTCCCAAAGGACCTGGGGTCATGAGTCTAGAGCCTCTAATAACACAGAGTAATAAATCCTCAGTAATACTAATGTTCTAAAATGCGGAAAGATGAAAGGGATAGGGGAGGAGCCGGGTCCTGCAGACGTCAGGTAGCTACCTCGAAAACTCCTGAAAGCTCTGGAAGCAGCAAACAGCTCGACTAAGCTCCCGGAACACCTGAATCTGCACACATGGTGCAGGGAGTAAAGTGAGTACTTCCAACTCAGGGGTAGTAGACATATATAATGGCTGACAGTAAGAAATCCCGAAATATAATAATGCAAAGCTATAACCAATAATTCTACACATTTAACGGTGGAACAATATCAGGTAATAACAGGTAAATCAGATAGACATCTATGCATTAATGCAATGCAATGCACATGACCGCTGCGGCGCGCAGCCCGATCCATTTGGGTACCCGCGCTCACTATGGGGGTTTAGACTCCGGAGGGGCTCATATAGCCCAAGCACAATATCATCATAACATTCGCTGTGGCGTGCAGCCCGATCCACAATCAGTCCATTTATATGCATACAAGTCACACGGGCACAGTCAAACTTACCATTTTCAGTTCCAATTATCAGAAATTATAGATTTAGTGTTTAAAACCTTAGAAATTTGCTAGTCATTTTGAGACAGTGTTTAACTCAGGACTGATATCATGAAAATATGCTAAACATCATAGAAACAGTGATAATAATCCCTAAGGGATCCAGATAGTCGGCTTACAACCCAAATATACTCATAAGAACCCAAGTAAGATGTTTACCAACCAAATTTCTAATCAACAACACAATACGAGCATCACTCGGACGGACTAAGCCATAGTCCTCCAACACAAACGACCCCGCACTCACCGTAGAGTACGTGTCTCGCCTTAATATAGCGTCACAGTGTGATATACCGGGGTTTCAAACCCTCAGGTCATCATCTACATCTATTACTCACCTCAAACTGGCCACCGGACTAGTCCGCTATGCCTTTTCCTCTCAAATCCACCTCCTCGCGCGTCGAATCTGGCCAAAACCACAACGAATACATTAAAATAGGCTAAAGAAACATAACCCAATCAAAAGAACTCGAAAAAAACCAAAAATCTCGATGTTGGCAAAACCCGAGCCCCGGGCCCACTTCTCAAAAAATTACGAACTTCACATCACCGGATTTCTCGTCTCAACACTAGTCCGTACATATAAATTTCATCAAAATGGGAGTTCAAATGCCCCTTCAAATCTCATTTTTACATCACAAATTCTCAAGCCCTAACTTACCCCATTTTGGTGATTTTCCACTGATTTCTACGATAAATTTACCATAAACTCGAATTTAGGCCAAGAAACTTACCTCCAATTGATTATCAGTCAAATCCCTCGAAAATTTTTGTCCAAGGCTCTTAAGGAGGTTACCAATGGTGGAAATAATGAAGGAGTTCGCGGAAGATATAATATAAAAACCCCTCTGGACGCCCAGTTTTCCTTCTATGCGAACGCGAGACCACCCTCGCGTTCGCGATACACAAGATAGTCTCTGAAATTTTTAACCCTACATGAATGCGGTACCCCAAAAGCGAATGCGATCCTATAACTGCCGATACTATGCGAACGCGGTACAACCGGCGCGAACGCGATGCACTAGGGCCTCCTCTTACGCGAACACAACTCCTTCATCGCGACACTGAACAAACTAGGCAGGGCCCCCAGGCCCTTCTACGAGAATGCGAGGCCACTACCGCGAACGCGATGACCCAGAACCTACCACTATGCGAACGCGAAGGCCCCTTCGCGAACGCTAAGGCCAAAAGTGGCCTGCAACAGCTGCTGCAATTCTGCAATAAATCCTAAGTCCAAACTTCCCGTTTGACCATCCGAAATCACTCCGAGGCCCATGGGACCTCAACCAAATACACCAACATATCCCAAGACATCATACAAACTTATTACAATCATCAAAATACATCAAACAACACTAAAATCATCAATTCACCACAGATTCAAGCCTAAGTTTCTTCAAAACTTCTGAAACACACGTTCGATCAAAAACCCGACCAAAACACCTCCAAATGATGTAAAATTGTACCCGCACCTCCAAAATCACCTAACGGAGATACTGCAACTCTCGAAATTCCATTCTGACCCCCGAATCAAAATCTCACCTATCAACCGGAATTCGCCAAAATTCAAACTTCGCCAATTCAAGCCTAATTCTATACCGGACCTCCAAATTCAATTCCGATTGCACTCCTAAGTCACAAATCATACCTCAAAGCTAACCAAATCACCGGAATTCACATCTGAGCCCTCTAACTACATAGTCAACTTTCGGTTGACTTTTCCTAAACAAGCTTACTTCTAAGAGGCTAAGTGCCTCATTTCCAACTAAAACCATTTCAATTCTATCCGATCCATTCAAATACTGATATTGAAACATAGAGCAACATGATATGGAGGTAATGGGGCGGTAACTCACGTGATGATGGGCCGGGTTGTCACAACTTTGGTCTGTTTTGAAAGCCTTTCGAGTTCCCCTGGGTGATACCTTACTATTATGGAAATAGAGTTTTCGAAAATATGCAATTATTGATGAAAGTAGAGTTATTTCTTAAAAAACACAGTGAAAATATCACATTATTTTAGATGAACTAGTGACTGTAACACATTTTAGAGACATTGCAACTCTCTCATATCGAAATTTTGAGATTCCTCCTCAAAATTCTTCCCCAGTTTGGTAGATGATCTTTGACAGTTTGCAGACAATAGGCCTTACGGAATCCCATTAGGAATTTTCTCAAAATTCTGCCCCAGTTTCATAACTGATTTCTGACTGTCTGACATATGTTGGAATTGGCTAGACTTGCTCTGGAATTTTGAGGGTCCTCCTCCAAATTCTGCCCCAGTTTCTGATCTTAGGGGAAATGAAAATTTTATTACGATATGACCGAACCCACAAGGTTGCCTATGTATCCCTCTTAAATGGGAATCAGGTCAAGCATAGTTCAATTACATCAGATGAAGAAATGTAAGATAATCTAGGCATAATATCTTTTGACTGCGTCTGAATTGATCGGTTTTGGCATGTCTTCTCCATCCATTTCTGCGAGTATGAGTCCTCCTCCTGTTATCACCCTATGGAACATGTACGGACCTTGCTAGTTTGGAGAGAATTTCCCTTTTGCTTTATCTTGATGTGGGAAGATTTTCTTCAATACCAGCTGCCTGGCGCGAACTGTCTTGGTTTGACCTTTTTGTTGAAAGCTCTAGACATTCTATTCTGGAAAAGTTGGCTGTGACATATGGCGTTCATCCTCTTTCCACCGATAAGGGCAAATTGTTCATAGCGACTTCTTATCCACTCTGCATCGCTGAGTTCAGCTTCCCGTATGATTCTTAAAGAAGAAATCTCCACCTCGGCTAGGATGATACCTCGGTACCATAAACCAACATGTAAGGAGTTGCCCCAGTTGATGTGCGAACCGTGGTGCAGTACCCAACAGGGCAAAGGGTAACTTCTCATGCCACTGTTTGTGGTTGCCTACCATTTTCCTTAGTATCTTCTTGATGTTTTTGTTGGCGGATTCTATGGCTCCATTCATCTGAGGTCTGTAGGCGGTAGAATTCTTGTGCTTGATTTTTAAAGCTTCACATATAGCTTTCATCAGATCACTATTAAGATTGGCAGCGTTGTCAGTAATAATGGACTCAGGAACTTCGAATCGGCAGGCGATACGATCCTTGACAAAATTTACGATGACTTTCTTGGTTACAATAGCTTCAACCTATTTTGTGAAGTAATCGATGGCAACCAGAATACACTTGTGTCTATTTGAATGCTCAATTAGACCAATAACATCCATTCCCCAGGAGGCGAATGGCCAAGGTGAGCTTGTTTCATTGAGCTTGTTTGGCGACACTTTTATCATGTCGGCATGCACTTGACATTGAAAGCATTTGCTGACATACTGAATGCAATCCTTCTCCATGGTCATCCAAAAGTAACCTGCCCTGAGTATCTTCTTAGTCAAGACAAAACCATTCATGTATGGACTACATGTCCCGGCATGCACATCCTCAAGTAGCTTAAAAGATTTCTTTGTGTCAACACATCTTAGTAGACCCAATCAGGAGGTATTCTGTACAAGTTCCCTCTGTTGTGGAAGAAGTGATTTGACAGTCTCTGGAGTGTGCGTTTCTGAATGTGATTTGCATTTTTCCGGTATTCTCCTTTTGATAAGTATTCTTTGATGTCGTGGAACTAAGGCTTTCCATCCGCTTCTTCCTCGATATGAGCACAATATGCCGACTGATTGTAGATCCTCACCGGAATGTGATCAATGTAGTTCTTATCTAATGTTATATCATGGATGACAAAGTGGCCAATGCGTCGGCGAACTCATTCTGAATTCTGGGCACATCTCGGAATTCTATCTTCCTGAACTTCGTTCTCAATTTCTGAGCTGTCCAGGTCAAAGCACAACAAGTGCGCTCAAGTAGAGAGTACCGTGCTTTGTAAGGTGTGAACTTCTTGCTCAAGTAGTATATGGCTTGCTCCTTCCTTCCTGTCTCGTCATTTTGTTCCAAAACACGTCTGAAGGCCCTATCCAATAATGATAGATAAAGTAGCAAAGGCCATCCCGACTCTGGCAGGACCAACACTGGTGGTGTGGATAAGTACTCCTTGATTCTGTCAAAGGCTTTGTGACAATCCTCGGTCTACCTTGTTTCAGCATCTTTCCTCAGCATCTTGAAGATGGGTTCATATATGACTGTGGACTGTGCTATGAAGCGGCGCATGAAGTTGAGACGTCCTAGGAAGTGTAAGCACGTGATTTTTGCCCTATATGAATTACTCCCATAAAATAAAAGAAAATAATTTTTTCCACTTTTTTGCAATTTTATAGGATTTTGTGAGAATTTGTGCTAATTGTTTGCATTTCTGTGCATGCTTATTTTGGTTCAAATCTTGAAAATGTCAAATATACCATGCAATGCATTTAGATTTTTTTTAAGGTTAATTAGTTAATTGCTTGCGTTATTAAAATGAAAATCTTAAAAATGGCCCATTTTATATTTTTACCTTTTAGATTATTGATTCTTCTCTTTTAACTTAGGATTAAATGATTTTCACAATTTTTGTAATTGGGTAATTAGTTAAACTTCACAATTTAGATTAATTAAGGATTTTTAATTAAAAATAAAAAATGGATAAAAGAAAAAGAAAAACAAAAAGAATAGGAAATAAAGGGGGTGATTGCACAACGGTTTGTTTTAGTTCAAATTGGGCTAATTCATGGCTAAGCCCAAAATACACCCCAAACCCGCCCCAAGATCTGAGCCCAAAACCAAGTAACCCGGTCCAGTCTCTTATATAAACCCAAACGACGTCGTTTCCAGGCTTTTGAATCTTACCCGTTGATTTCATCTGATCATACGGACAAGAACTAATCCCCCTCCCATATAAAATTGTCCGAACCGGTACAACCCCCCCACAGTCGAACCCCAGTCCATCTCTAACCTCCAAACCCTAAAGACCCGCCACCCTAAAATCCCCACCGACGGCAACGCCCTAAACCGCCCCCAAACTGTCACCATACAATCACCACCCACACCTCTTTCATAGTCCATCACATGTTTTCCCAAAATCCCTACCCATTTGTCCTAATATCAAATCTGACGCCAAAGAATTTAGAAAACCCTAGTTTGTCCCCTTCTTAGAGTTTTAAGCTGGTTTTGGTTGATAATGGATCGAAAATCATGCTAATCGATTGTTACCCCTAAGAATAATCGATTAGCATCAATTTTGGTTTGTTTCAAAGCCCACTGGACTCCATGTAAGACCAAAGATCGAAAAAATTTCACCAAACGATACCGCTCATCAAGTCGCTCAAATGTTTTTGGAAAAATACAGTACATATCTCTCCCTTTTGCATGCGTATCAGTTGGCCCATTTGATTTTTGTCTGAACTAATTTTGTTTTTTTAGAAATAATGTATGCTATAATAATTGGTTTTGGATCTTGTCTTCTTATACTCTGTTTTTTCTGATTGTTTTTATTTATTTACTTTTGGTCAGTTTTATCCAAATTAGTGAATAGGTTTCGAGTTAATGTTCAAAATTGTTAAAGTATTTTGGTTTGGCTGGTTCATTTATGGATCAAATTTCTTATTTTCTATCTTTGTCCCCTGTCTTTTCTTATTCTTCTTTCGATTAGATCATAGTTTGGCTTGGGTCATAATTTGAGTTTGATGCTCATTTTGGTTGATTGGGCTTCAGCATTGGCTGTGTGGTCATCTATGACTCAGTTAAAGAGGTCCATTTATATGAGTTTATGTCTTGGGTCAATTTGACAACCAAATTACTTAATCTAATTTTCGTTTTAATACTTTTTAAAAATCTAGGAATTTCCTTCAAATTTAGCAATTTTAAAAGATAATAGTCTCAAATCAAATTTAAATGATAAGCAGTTAATATAAGATACTTCAAACCATCCAAGAACCCGGTGTCACAAGTGCATGAGCATCTACTGACAAGAAAATAAAATACAACATCCGTCCGAAATACGGTGGACATAAAGTAAATATAGTATACTGGAAGGGACTGCTCTAACTGTGGCCATCTCGAATAATGCAGCTCACCTAGTCCCAGAATCATCCGTGCTGCTACGCCCAATAGACCGCTGGAGTTACATATACCTGTGCAACAAAAATACACAGAAGTGTAGTATGAGTATGTAAACAACGTGTACTCAATGAGTATCCCGCCTAATCTCAAAGAAGTAAAGACGAGATGGTCAACTTCGACACTTACTAGTGGTCTAATAATGATGTACTAAAAGTGTGAGGAAATCATGGGTTTATATAGTAGTTCTAACTCGTGAAGTCGGAAAACAAGTAAACACCTTTAACAAATAATAAAGGATTTTCAAGGTTTACTTTTTATTACCTTATCAATTTATCGCAAGCCATGAAAGGCAATATCAACATTTAAAATTCTCAAGCAACAATATATCATGCGCAAATCATGCTGAGGTCGACAGCCTGCTCAAACAGAAATGTAAAATGTGCACTGCCGAGGGTCGAACGTCTCGAACCATAGATGCATCTATTATCCCACTCGCGAACTATCCATGCGACGTGGTCAACATAAAATAAACAATCATCCTGCTCGCGAATCAATCATGCAACGCAGGTTCACATAAAAATACGTGCTCAAATAGCTAATTAATGATTTATCAGGGAACATTTGTCTAATTAAAAGCCAGTCCTCATTTTAACAATTTAAGAAATTGAAGTTTAATCCATTTTAAAATTCATTTACTAATTCAATGCGATCTAAGTGATCCAAGCTGTCAATGAGCTTACAATTAATCCAAGTATAACATGCTTTTGGGTCCTAACTACTCGGACAATAGCATAATAGTAGCTACGCACGGACTCTCATCACCTCTTGCGTACGTAGCCCCCACAATTAGGAGCACATAACCAATTAACTCACCAATGGGGACAATTCCCTCTTACAAGGTTAGAAAGGAGACTCACCTCGCTCCGGAGATCCATAACCAACATTCCACGCCCTTCCGAAGACTCTAATTGATGCACCACACTCAAAAACTAGCCAACGGTTACGCAAATCCATTAATATATGCTCAAATATTAATTACAATCTAATTTATAGCATTTCCTAACTCCGATCGCAAAGTTAACCAAAACACCCTCGTGCCCACATGCCCGGAATCCGAAATATCTTGAAGATATACTCTACCCATAGCTTCACTAGCTCAAATATATAATTTACTCCTAATTCCATGCTCAAATTCGTGGTAAAATCCAACTTATCAAGTTTCTAGGTTTTCTTCCAAAAATCCCAATTTTCCCTCAATTTTCATGTCTAATTCCATGATATAATCTTGTATTTAACTTGGAAATGAGTAGGAGTAACTTACCTTAATATAGATGACGAAATCCCTTCTTGAAGCTCTCTAAAAATCGTCCATGCTTTGAAGAAATGAAGAAAAATGAGCTAAACTCGCTAAAATACCATTCTGCCCAGGTATTTACTCATTGCGATCGCGGAAAATACTTTGCAATCGCGGAGAACAATTTTTCCAGCCCAAAATTTACTCTTCAGGATCGGGGAGAACAATTTCTCAGCCTTCCGGACAGCCTCTAGTAGAATAGTCATAACTCTTTTCACACAACTCCAAATGACAAATGGTTAAATGTTCTGAAAATTAGACTCAAATATAGACAACTTTAATTTGTTGGTAATTTCCCAATTCCTAATATATTTCTAGATATAATCTGTCAAAATCAGCCCATATGTAACACAACTTTCTTCTTCATCTTCCCGGACACCCTGTAGTATAACAGCCATATCTCTTTGTACACAAATACAAATCATGAATAGTTTACTTTTCTAGAAACTAGACACAAAGCGCTATAACTTTTATTTTTATATTATCTCAAAATTCCTTATATATTGTGAGGTATGAGCCTCTGAAGTCGAGTCAGTGCAGCAGAATATTTACTCTACGCGATCGCGAAAGGCTTTCCGCGATCGCAATTCACTGGCCCGTTTCTCACATTTTACTCACCGCGATCGCGACCAATTCCCCATGATCGCATAGAACACTGGTGTAGCCAAAAATCAGCAGTTATAAATGGCCTAGAAATGGTCCGAAACCACCCTGAAACTCAACTGTGGCGCCCGTAACAGCCTATAATACTCATTTCGGGGTTCATTTTTACCCATTTCATTTGGACGAACTTGGGGTTGTTCTTTCACCCTCTCAAGACCTTCAACTCCCCCAATCTTCAAGCTAAGTAATCTCCATTATCCTGGTATGAAATTCCATCATTCCTACACTAGTATTGATGAAATCTACTCATAAAATCCATATATTTTCAAGAAATTCATTCAAGAATTCAAAGGAGGGTTTTGCAAGATTTCTTCCAAAAGGTAAATCCTACACCTTAGACTTATATATATGGATATATTATGTGAATATGAGTATGAATTAACTGTTTGAACTCTTGGTGTAGTGAGTGGAAGCCATAAATTCCCAATATAAATTCATAACTATTGTAGAGATTGAAAGGGAGATTATTTGATAGGGTTTGTTGGTTAGGTGTGAATGGATGGCCATACATATGTTGTTGGAAGTTATAAATTGGTTAGGAATGATATTGGAATAAATTGTTGGTTAATTATGATAGTTGGATGAACTAATACTATGGTTATGAGAGGAAACGATTTATACCTACAAGGTGTTTGATAATATGCTTAAATGGCATAAGTTATGGAATTTGTTACTAATATTGGTCTTATTGAATGTTGTATTGTAGATTGAATTTGCTTAAGTGTATTGAAACATTGTAGTATCATTAAGGGGTGAATTTGAGGTATGTATGGCTAACTTTAACCTTTGTAAAGTCGCCCTGTTTGGTGTACGAGAAATTGGTACGTGTTATTTATGTGAACTATTTGTGAATTTTGGTTGTTTCACGGGTGTTAAGTCAACATGGCCTATTTCATAAATTCTTGTGATTTATATGCCTCAAACATTGTTGGTTATAAGTTTCGATATGATGGTGTGAATAAATAGCAACAAACCAAGTGTGTGTTTATGTGTTTATATGGTAAGGGCTGTGTAATAAATAATGGAAAGAAATCGTAATTGATGTAATTGAAATAACTGTGGTAATATCATGTTGGCTTGTCGTGGGAAATTATCATCGTGACTCAAATTGTATGCGTGTTGTTGGATATGATGGAAATGGTATTGAGGTTAATGAAAACTCATTGTGAAATTGTTATTGTTGTTGTTAAATGATATTCTGGATGGCCTGAAGCCATGTGATTGAACTGTGAACTATCGTTGTTGTGTGAAATGTGATTGTCCGGTGGGATCGGGTTACGTGCCGCAACACAAAGTTATAAGGTGTGGTTTGTGGTGATAAGGGTGGCCGAAGTAATAAGGGTAGAAAAGTGATCGTAATCACTATTGAAATGAAAATGTATGAAACTCTTGAGTATGAAATGATGTTGAAAGAGGAAAAAGGAGAGATTGTGAGACTTGTTGGCCTTGGTTGTTCCTTTCATGTGCATTTGATTGTTGATTCTATTACTGTTTTTTATCTATGTATTGATTGATCTTACTTGGGGTAAAACTTGTTCATACATACCAGTACAATTCAAATGTACTGACGTCCTTTTATCCGGGGGTGCTACATTTTTATGATGATTGTAGGTGGTTTCATAGCAGGTAATTCAGCCGATCGACAGTAGTGCCTCCTCTCCATCCCATCAATTGCATTGGTGAGCCCCACTTCCTCTTGGGGTCATGTGTGGTTCATGCCACCTTCTTTTGAGTTTATTATGTATTGTAAGGTATAGCTGGGGCCTTGTCGCCGTCAAGTATTGGTTGAGTTCCTAGTATTCATAGAGGCTCCGTAGACATAATGTAGGTGGTGTACAAAAGTATTTTTAGTTAGTAATGGTACGGTTCGAAATCGTGGTCCACGTTGGTAAATGTTGTATGTATTTTGCAAGTACTTGGTATCAATGTTGGAAATGATAAAAAGTAAAAATGAATTCAAGTTGTAAGTTTATGCTTAAGTCTTAAATTGCTATTTCAAAAGAATAATGTATATTGGAATCACGGGGTAACGCGTGGGATAGGAAAGACAATTCCAGGTCCGCTTGACTGGGGTCCTCCGGTTGAGCGCCAGTCGTGTCCCTCAGTTTTGGGGCGTGACAAACTTGGTATCAGAGCTTAAGGTTTTAAAGTGTCCTAGTTTGTCTCGGAGCCGTGTCTAGTATAGTCCTTCTTATCGGTGTGTTGTCGACCACTTCTATAAGTTGGAGGCCACATGGACATTTTGGAATGCTACCCTTCTTCAACTGTCCAGATCGTGTGATAAAGCTTGACTATAAGATTGTTTTCTTACTCGTGCGTTGAGATTCATGGTAAGTTTAAATGCTCTTTCGTCTATTTCAAGTAATGTTGTCATATGTCATGACCAATGGGAAAAGACATGGATATTAAGGAGATGGCACATGTATCTTGTTGAACAATGGTATGGATATATAGTATAAGTACATAGTAGCATAAGTATACTTTATTTGAGAAAAGTGTTAAAAGTGATTACCCGCCCAAAGAGGCATTGATTTTATAAATGAGACGTAAGCTTGAATAGCACACGTGGATAGTGTGAGAAGTATGTAAATGATCCTAAGGTGTGAAAGAATATTGGTTATATAAGCGTGTGATATATGAGAGAATGACCAAGAGATTAATGATGAGAGTGTAAGTCTCTCACATGAGGTAAGAAGTTATGAAATGAGACTCAATTGAACCCAAGATGAGAAGACCCTTGTACTACGAACTTTATAAGGACCCAGAAATGTACGAAGTTGTATTACACTCATAAAGGATATTGACATGAGAAATTGGAATCCCAGACCTGTGTGGCTGAATAAGAGTAGAGAACGTATGAGATTAATACTATGCTGACTTAAATCTCCCTAATAGTCAAATATATATATGAGGGATAGATATATGACGCATATTCCCTAAAGTTGCTAAATTCAAGACTTGTGTCAAAATCTAGGACATTTGCCCCAAGTGGGGGAGGAAGGGCCGTCGTGGGGCCACTTAAATACAATGAAACAAGAGTGAGACCATGTATCTATGATGTTTGAATATTTTGTTGAAGACATGCGTGGTCTAGAAAAGATATAATGGGTAACATAACTCTTTGAAAAGATATGCTAATGATAGACAACTAGTACCGCAAGAAGGTGGAAGGTTAAGAAAGGTAAATTCTTCACACATGGCAATGTGAATGATAGGGTCAACGATCCTAGAAAATAAGAGTATGTTTGTAAAGGGATTTTATACTTGTTAGAAGGCCAGGAGCAATGGAACCCAAGGAAGTACCATAGGTCAAATGTGAAAGATTGCGAGTTTTTAGAATGGGCTAATCATAGATTTGTGATTTAACCAAAGTTCTACGACATTAAGAAAGGCAGAACAAGTGGAAGAAATAAATGTGATGCTACAATAACCCAAGAGGGTATTTGGGCTTTATGGAGAGCCTCTAAAGAATCTTACAAACAGATAAGTGTTAAGTGATATGAGGACGAACACACTTTCCCACGTATATTATAATAAGAGTTAAGAGGTGATTCGGATGAAATACCTAAGGTAAAAGACCACATAACATATGGAAGAGTGCATGGCTATTTACTAACTAGGAAGAATGAGGCGAGAAGAAATGGGGAGAAAAACTTTAAATTGAGATGGTCATGGTTATCATAAAATATCTTGCATCAGAATGGTGGACTCGCTTAGAGCACAAGTGTTAATAAAAGTTATAAGGGACTAACCGCAATGCAACCAACTTGGGTGATACTAAATATCAACTAAAGGATCCAGAGATAGTTCATGTCTACATACAATGGGAGTGAGAATACCAGTGGTGAAGTTGTGGTATTGTAAACTGATTAAACCAGGCATAATGATATTACAAGTTCACGGGAGGCAGACAAATGTGTGAAACAATAAGGCTATTAACTATGCACTATCCGCAAAATGGAATGGGAATGAAAGTTCCAATTAGAAAGAAAAGATGGTACTAGCATATTATCCAGGACAAATGGTGATCAATAAGGTAAATACAACACAATCTACCCAAAGGGAAAAAGAAAGGTTCGGAATAGATTGAAAGAGGATAAACACTTGTTACGGACCATACATGTTTGGCATGGTAACTCCTAAGCCGCAATATCAGGGAAATCTATTGGTAGCTACAATATGGGGAATGAGGTGAGTTACTCATCGAGGATAGAATCAGGTGGACTAAGTCTTACATTTAAGAGTAAAACCAAAAGTCGTTGTTGAAGAATTGAGGAGGATCTAAAGCTTCAGAGAATGCCCTTCTCCGGCCAGTGACTCTTCCTAAATTATATACATATAAAGGGTGTTGATATGTGTTTTGGGCAGTGTTTAACCATAAATAGGGATTGTGAGAATATTCACAGGGAAAGTAGTGTGGTTTCTTAAATTTTATAAGGCACATATGGGGAGAAGAGGCTGGATAAGAAAAGTCGGAGCACAATGTTACCTTATATTTGATGCAATATCGTGCAGGATGGTGTTATCAGGGTATGTGTGCAAGTTAGCAGGTGTTATTCATTTGAGACAGAAGTTCATATGAGAAAACTCATTTAGTGATATCGTTTTTTGAGAATTTGGAAGAGTTAGTAGCAATTATTCACATGAGATTGTAACCATATCAGGGAAATTACAGTAGAACTCAATTCATGGGAGGTCTCATGTAAGAGAATATGATAAATATGTTCCACTAATGATGCAATGTGTTAAGGTGATATTTTATGCCTCCAGGCAACTCAAGAATCAAGGAAAAAAATGTACTTAGAAATTGCAGCAGTGGTATTTGCATTAAAGATTTGGCACCATTGTTGGTATAGGGTCCATGTTAATATAGTCACGGACCATAAGAGCCTTTAATATAATTTCAAATAGAAAGAATTTAATTTGAGGAAGAGGATATAGTTGGAGTTACTCAAAGGTTACGACATCGATATTCTATATCACCAGGGAAAATCCAATATTGTGGCGGACATTGTCGCAAAATGTACGAACAATCGGCAAGTGAAGGCCGAACATTAAGGACCTAGAGGATTGTTACAAAGAATAGAAATTTCAATATAGAAATGAGAAATGATCATTATGGATTTTTTTGGTAGGATTACCGCGCACTACACGTAAGTTCGACTCAATTTGGGTAATTGTAGATCGACTCACGAAATCAGCTCACTTTTTGCCAGTCAAGTCCACCGATACTGCAAAACAATATGCTTAGTTGTACATCAAGGAAGTAGTCAGACTTCACGGCACTCCAGTTTCTACTATCTCGGATCGAGGGGCTCAGTTCACAGCAAACTTTTGGAGGAAATTTCAGCAAGGTTTGGGTACTCAAGTAAATTTCAATACGACTTTCCATCTGCAGACTGACGTTCAGGCAGAGCGGACTATTTATATGCTTGAAGATGTGTTTCGAGCTTATGTTCTAGCTTCAAAGGTAGTTGGGATAACCATTTGCCGCTTGTCGAGTTTGCTTACGATAACAGCTTTCATGCTAGTATTCAGATGGCCCCATTTGGGGCATTGTATGAAAGGAGGTGTAGATCTCCGATTGGATGGTTTGAGGTTGGTGAAGCAGAACTGTTAGGGCCACATCTTGTGCATCAGGCTATGGAAAAAGTTAAAGTCATTCAGGAGAGGATGAAAACTGCTCAGAGTCATTAGAAATCCTATGCAAACGTGCGTCCAAGAGAATTGGAATTCCAAGTAGATGATTGGGTGTTCTTGAAAGTATCTCCCATAAAGGGAGTCATGCAATTTGGGAAGAAAGGGAAATTGAGCCCAAGGTATGTCGGTCCATATCGGATCGCTCAAACGATAAGACAGATGGCTTATAGGCTGGAATTGCCCCTTGAGATGTCATTAGTGCACCCGGAGTTCCATGTGTCTATGTTAAAGAAAGTAGTTGGGGATCCATCCACCATCGTGCCAATTGAGACTATCGAGGTCAATGAAGAGTTATCGTATAAAGAAATTCCGGTTGCTATTCTTGATAGGCATGTCCGAAAATTGAGGAACAAGGAAATTGCTTTAGTTAAAGTATTGTGGTGAAGTCAACAAGTTGAGGAAGCCACGTGGGAAGCAGAAAAAGAAATGAAAGAGAAATATCCCCATCTATTCGAACAAGTCTAGTAGTTGAGAACGATTGTCTTTAAGAAATTTGAGGTAGTGTGTAGATTTGTGCAAAGGCACCATATTTTCCCGAAATTGCCTTATTGTTGTAACTTCCCAATGTATGCCAGATTGCACATGTTGTTGCTATTTGGGTAATGTGCAACCCTTGAAGTAAATGAAAATTTTGTGAAACTTATGTGGCAGGAAAATGATTAATGATAGCGTAGATTGGTAATGATTAATTGAAATATTTCTGGCATTTTAAATTGATTGGATTGTATGGGGCTCATTTAAGTAACCCGGCTGTGTGCAAGTAAATGGCATTGGTTGAACCATGTGAAATTTATGGCGTGAAGAGAATGAACTACGTGTAAGTTGTTTAAATTGTATGAATATGTACAGGCTATTGAGGTAATGAATTGTATACCAGTTGTAGGGATAACATAAATTGTGTAATGGTGCTTGGAAATATGTTTCAGGGGCTCTCTAAAAGGTAGATAGGCCTAATTACAAAGGAAACTCTGCTGAAATTTCTAAAAATTTTAGGAGTTAGTCAAAATTTGGTAGTTAAAGATGTGTGAGAAAAGAGATAATTTAAGCTAAGTATTTGCGGATTGACTCCACTTATCATTCTAGGACGAATGATCCTAAGCGGGGGAGAATGTAAAGCCCCGGAAAATTTTTGCTAAGTAATTCAAGATTTCGAGGTGCCAAGGTAGGCTAATTATTTTATTTTGTGTGAAAACGAGGACTAATGATATAATGAATATCAATTGGATATGGTAATAAGTGTATAAGCCATGAAATCAGTGATGTGAGATCCAAAGGGAAGCCTAAGTCTAAGCCAAGTTGGAAGATTTCATAATAGGCTAAGATTTCAAATGAGTTTGCACAAGTCCTCCCTTTGGACGAACATATCTTCGTGTATATAAGGAGTTGTAGGATGAAAAACCTATCAAATTCAAGCTCTTTGAGTCTAGTTTTTGATGCATCAAACCATTTGTTATTTGGAGGTGTATAAAGAAAGTTATGACCATTTTCGTATCCCTTCCGTCGCCAGTGCCCTGGGTAGCCCCAGGCGTTAGCAGTGGCGCCAAGAATTTTTAAGCTACTAGAATCAGTGCCACAGGCAGCGCCCAGCGCCACCTGTGGCGCCCTAAACAGCCTATAATACTCATTTCGGGGTTCATTTTTACCCATTTCATTTGGACAAACTTGAGGTTCTTCTTTCACCCTCTCAAGACCTTCAACTCCCCCAATCTTCAAGGTAAGTAATCTCCATTACCTTGGTGTGAAATTCAATCATTCCTACACTATTATTGATGAAATCTACTCATAAAATCCATAGATTTTCAAGAAATTCATTCAAGAACTCAAAGGAGGGTTTTGCAAGATTTCTTCCAAAAGGTAAATCTCACACCTTAGACATACATATATGGATATATTATGGGAATATGAGTATGAATTAAGTGTTGGAACTCTTGGTGTAGTGATTGGAAGCCATAAATTCCTAATATAAATTCATAACTATTGTAGAGATTGAAAGGGTGATTATTTGATAGGATTTGTTGGTTAGGTGTGAATGGATGGTCATACATATGTTGTTGGAAGTTAAAAATTGGTTAGGAATGATATTGGAATAAATTGTTGGTTAATGGTGATAGTTGGATGAACTAATACTATTGTTATGAGATGAAAAGATTTATACCTACAAGGTGTTTGATAATATGCATAAATGGCATAAGTTATGGAATTTGTTACTAATATTGGTCTCATTGAATGTTGTATTGCAGATTGAAGTTGCTTAAGTGTATTGGAACATTGTAGTATCATTAAGGGGCGAATTTGAGGTATGTATGGCTAACTTTAACCTTTGTAAAGTTACCTGTTTGGTGTACGAGAAATTGGTATGTGTTATTAATGTGAACTATTTGTGAAATTTGGTTGTTTCATGGGCGTTAAGCCAAGATGGCCTATTTCATGAATTCTTGTGATTTATATGGCTTGAACATTGTTGGTTATAAGTTCCGATATGATGGTGTGAATAAATGGCAACGAACCAAGTGTGTTTTTATGTGTTTATGTGGTAAGGGCTGTGTAATAAATGATGGAAAGAAATCGTAATTGATGTAATTGAAATAACTGTGGTAATATCATGTGTGGCTTGTCGTGGGAATTTATCGTTGTGACTCAAATTATATGCGGGTTGTTGGATATGATGGAAATGGTACTGAGGTTAATGAAAACTCATTGTGAAATTGTTATTGTTGGTGTGAAATGATATTCTGGATGGCCTAAAGCCATGTGATTGAACTATGAACTATTGTTGTTGTGTGAAATGTGATTGTCCGGTAGGATCGGGTTGCGTGCCGCAACACGAAGTTATAAGGTGTGGGTTGTGGTGATAAGGGTGGCCGAGGTAATAAAGGTGGAAAAGTGATCATAATCACTATTGAAATGAAAATGTATGAAACTCTTGAGTATAAAATGATGTTGAAAGGGGAAAAAGGAGAGATTGTGAAACTTGTTGGCCTTGGTTGTTCCTTTCATGTGCATTTGATTGTTGATTCTATTACTGTTTGTTATCTAAGTATTGATTGATATTACTTGGGGTAAAATTTGTTCATACATACCAGTACAATTCAAATGTACTGACGTCCCTTTTGTCGGGGCGCTACATTCTTATGATGATTGTAGGTGGTTTCATAGCAGGAAATCCAGCCCATCGACAATAGTGCCTCCTCTCCATCCCATCAGTTGCATTGGTGAGCCCCACTTCCTCTTGGGGTCATGTGTGGTTCATGCCACCTTCTTTTGAGTTTATTGTGTATTGTAAGGTATATCCGGGGCCTTGTCTCCGGCAAGTATTGATTGAGTTCCTAGTATTCATAGAGGCTCCGTAGACACAATGTGGGTGGTGTACAAATGTATTTTTGGGTAGTAATGGTACGGTTTGGAATCGTGGCCCACATTGGTAAATATTGTATGTATTTTGCAAGTACTTGGTATCAATGTTGGAAATGATAAAAAGTAGAAATGAACGCAAGTTGTAAGTTTATGCTTAAGTCTTAAATTGCTATTTCAAAAGAATAATGTATATTGGAATCACGGGGTATCATGTAGGATAGGAAAGGCGATTCCAGGTCCGCTTGACTAGGGTCCTCCGATTGTGCGTCGGTCGTGTCCCTCGATTTTGCGGCATGACAAGAAGTTCACCCCGTACGAGGCTTGGTATTCTCTACTGGAGCGCACCTGTTGTGCTCTGACTTGGGTAGCTCATAAGTTGGGGCACTATTTTTGTGCTTACACTATGTATCTCATATCAAGAATGGATCCATTGAAGTACATCTTTCAGAAGCCCATGCCCACCGGTAAGCTGGCCAATTGGCAGATCATGCTGAATGAATTTGACATTATCTACTTGGCCCAGAAAGCAATCAAAGGACAGGCCCTAGCAGATCAGCTCGCTGAAAACCATGTGTTTGGAGAATACGAGCCTCTGAAGACGTATTTTCCTGATGAGGATGTATCCTTCATAGGAGAGGACGTTGCAAAGTCCTATGGCAGTTGGAGGATGTTTTTTGATGGAGCAGCAAATTTCAAAAGAGTTGGCATAGGAGCAGTCCTAGTATCAGAAACCGGCCAACATTATCTGATATCTGCCAAGCTCAGGTTCTCATGCACCAACAATATAACTGAATATGAAGCTTGCATCTTGGGGATCAAGATGGCCATTAACATGAACGTCCAAGAATTGCTAGTGATTGGAGATTCGGATTTACTTATACATCAGGTCCGAGAAGAATGGGCAACCAAGAAATCTAAGATACTCCCATATTTGCATCATGTACAAGAATTGAGAAAGAGGTTCATAACGATATAATTACGGCATGTCCCCAGAGTCTAGAATGAGTTTGCCGATGCATTGGCCACCCTATCATCTATGATTTAGCATCCAGATAAAAACTTCATAGACCCTATTCCAATGAAGATTCATGATCAGCCAGCTTACTGTGCTCATGCCGAGGAAGAGGCAGACGGAAAGCCTTGGTTTCACGATATAAAGGAATTTTTAGCCAAAGGAGAATATCTAGAGCTTGCAAATGCTACTCAGAAGAGAACACTTCGAAGATCAATCAATAATTTCTTCCACAACGGAGGAATCCTGTATAGCAGAACTCCAGATGTGGGTTTGCTAAGGTGTGTGGACGCAAAAGAAGCATCTAAACTGCTAGAGGATATTCATGCCGGGACCTATGGTCCACATATGAACGGTTTTGTCTTAGTTAAGAAAATACTCCAGAAAGGTTACTTCTGGATGACTATGGAGATATACTACATCCAGTATGTTCGAAAGTGCCACCGCTGTCAGATCCATGCAGAAATGATAAAAGTGCCTCCAAATGGGCTTAATGCAATAAGCTCGCCATGGCCATTCGCCGCATGGGGGATGGATGTAATCGAACCAATCGATCCTGCCGCATCAAATGGGCACAGTTTTATCCTAGTAGAAATTGATTATTTCACCAAATGGGTTGAAGCAGCTTCTTACAGAGCAGTGACCAAGAAAGTTATGGCAGACTTTGTCCGTGATCGTATCTTTTACCGATTCGGCATTCTAGCATCAATCATTAATGACAATGGTTCCAACCTCAACAGTGATTTGATGAAAGCCATGTGCGAAGCCTTTAAGATCAAACACAAGAATTCCACAACTTACAAGCCTCGGATGAACGGAGCAGTAGAAGCCGCCAATAAGAACATTAAGAAGATACTGAGAAAGATGGTAGAAAAACATAAGCAGTGGCATAAGAAGATGTCATTTGCTTTGTTAGGGTATCGCACCACAGTCCGCACATCAACTGGTGCAACTTCCTATATGCTGGTTTATGGTACAAAAGCGGTCATCCCCGTCGAGGTAGAAATTCCATCCCTAAGAATCATACAGGAAGCAAAGATCGATGATGCAGAATGGGTAAAGAGTCGTTACGAATAGTTAGCCCTCATAGATGGTAAGAGAATGGACGCAGTTTCCATGGTCAAATTTACCAGAGAAGAATGATCAGAGCCTTCAACAAGAGAGTCAGACCAAGACGGTTCACACCAGGGCATCTGGTGTTAAAAAAGATTTTTCCACATCAAGATGAAGCCAAAGGGAAGTTTTCTCCCAACTGGCAGTGTCCATACATGGTTCACCGGGTTCTAACAGGAGGAGCCCTCATACTTGCAGAAATGGACGGAGAAGTTTAGCCAAAGCCGATTAATTCAGACACAGTCAAACAATATTATGCGTAACTTTTATGCTTTCCTCATTTGATGTAGTTTGAACTACGTATGACCTGATTCCCTTTTAAGAAGGGATACGCAGGTAGCCTTATGGGTTCAGTCACAATTCAATAAAATTTTCATTTCCCCCCGCAATTGGAAACTGGGGCAGAATTTTGAGAAGGACCCTAAAAATTACAGAGTTACGTCAGCCGATCATTGCAAGCAGCCGTCAGAAGCATCAACCCACTAAACTGGGGCAGAATTTTTAGGAGGACCCTCAAAATTTTGTAGCATGATAGGTCGCAATGTCTTGAACCACGTCGCGGTCGTTGGTTCATCTAAAAGCTATTTCTTAAATATATATACATATATCATACCTTTAACAAAAGTCATGCATGCTTATTATCGAAATCGCTTTATTTGACAACTCTTCCCTGAGGGTACCTACATCATCACCATAAATAGAGTTGAGCCAGTCAAGCGAAGCTAGCGGGAATGCTAACTAACCGGTCCCTTTACAAAACTCATGATTTTTCTTTAAATGCAGGAAACCAAGTCACAAATCATAAAATACATTTATACACTTGTACTTTCAGAAATACAACCCTCGAAATTATCGCTTCACAGCCAATATCCATATACGATGTCCCCTGCAGCCACCATATCGCAATGGGCAACCAGCTATCCGCTATCAGCTAAGAATCTCTCACTACTATTCGTCTCTCATCTTTTGCATAAGGCTTTCGAGGTTAATCTCTACCTCCATTTGCATTCCTTATATTGCATAAGGCTATTTGCATTCTTTGCATTGCATAAGGCTACTATTCTGCCTTCCGAGACTAAGCTCTATCACTATAATTGCATAAGGCTACTATTCTGCCTTCCGAGGTTAAGCTCTACCTCTATTTGCATTCCTTGCATTGCATAAGGCTACTATTATGTCTTCCGAGACTAAGCTCTGTCTCCATAATTGCATAAGGCTACTATTCTGCCTTCCGAGGTTAAGCTCTACCTCCATTTGCATTGCATAAGGCTACTATTTTGCCTTACGAGACTAAGCTCTGTCTCCATAATTGCATAAGGCTACTATTTTGCCTTCCGAGGTTAAGCTCTACCTCCATTTGCATTCCTTGCATTGCATAAGGCTACTATTCTGCCTTCTGAGACTAAGCTCTGTCTCCATAATTGCATAAGGCTACTATTCTTCCTTCCGAGACTAAGCCCTGTCTCCATGATTGCATAAGGCTACTATTCTGCCTTTTGAGACTAAACTCTGTCTCCATCATCATCGGCTAAAAGATCACCATTTATATTTACACTTTACATCGGCTGAAATATCACCATTTTTATTTTTAGATCAGCTGAAATATCGCCATTTATATTTACACTTTACATCGGCTGAAACATCGCCATTTATATTTACACTTTACATCGACTGAAATATTGCCATTTATATTTACACTTTACATCGGCTGAAATATCGCCATTTTTATTTTTTACATCGGCTGAAATATTGCAACTTCATCTTGCATCAGCTGAAATATCACCACTTCATTTAAATCTTACACCGGCTGAAAGATCGCCATTTATATTTTAAATCTTGCATCGGCTGAAATATCGCCATTTTTATTTTCGCTTTACATCAGCTGAAATATCGCCACTTCATCTTGCATCGGCTGAAATATCGCCACTTCATTTAAATCTTGCATCAGCTGAAAGATCGCCATTTATATTTTAAATCTGGCATCGACTGAAATATCGCCATTTTTATTTACCCTTTACATCGGCCGAAATATCGCCATTTTATTTAAGTCTTGCATATGCTAAAAGATCGCCAAATCCTGCATTTCATGGGTTAAAAAAATTGCCAAAATTGTCCAAAGGCATCATCGTCTAGAGGCATGATTTTCATAGCCCAAGAACATCATGCCATGGCTTGAGGACCCCACTTTTATCACTGCATAGCATTATTCAAAGGCATCATGGTTCGGAGGCATCATTCTCATAGCCCGAGAGCATCATTTCATAGCCTGCAAATCCTTTATTATATGTTTCATGCCCCAAGACACCATAGTCCGAGGACGTCGTCCTAACCGTCCAAAGACAGCATTTATGGTCCAACAGAAACTTGCATCATGTTTAAATTTATGCAAAACATATGCACTCATGTTGTCTATTTGTAGGTAAACCAGCTAGCAACGGCCGTTTCAGCAGGAGTGATCCTGCTCCAGTTTCCGCAGCCGTGTTAAACTCGTAGCAATGTTACCCCAATCCAAATATCTCAGAGAAATCTCCATCGCCATGTTCCGCCAATAGGTCCTGAACTACATATGGCCTGATTTCTGTAAAACCAAGGATATGTAGGCGGCTCAGGAACTAGAGCTCGATCAAAATTCTTCAAATCGTTCGTTCGGTCAAAATTGGTCATCGTATCTTTGCCCGATAACTCTTTTATCCTTCCCGGGTAAAGAGGGGCAGCTGTTGATACCCAATTTTTTCCTATGTACTTTTATATGCATGTACATGTATATATAAGCATGCCCAAGCGTGTTGGTATTTTTCCTAATCTTTTAAAAGATTTTAAAATTAATTTATTGTCTATTTTATCGGTACAAAATCCAATAATTATTCCCAAGTTTATCATTTTAGTGAATAATTTATTTTTATTCTCATATTTACACCAAAATATAATTAAAGTAATTTTTGTGTATTTTTTACAATTTATTTGGTAATTAAAAGACTAAATTGCATATAACTGCAATTATAGCCTTCTTTAAGATTAATAGCATTTTATAATTATAAAATTATTTCCAGTATTTTCGATTAATATCATATAGTATTTGTTGACTCAGTGTTTTTAATTTACTTTTAAAATCATTATTGCTATTTTTATAAAATAATAAGGGAAAAATTGGCTATTTAACATTTAGCCCATTTCTATTTCAATTACAACACTTTTTACCTTTCAATTTTAGAAGAAATGATACAAGGGTGTATGTATACATGGTATATTAAAAACACTCTAATGAACTGAGACCGTTGGATTAGATGAACCAACGGCTCAGATTCATTGATCCCTGAAACGACAACGTATGGTTTAAGTGATGATTCAATCTTGGCCATTGGATTAATTAAACTAACGGTTGAGATTAATTGACGCTTACACGACGTCGTTTGGTTTAATGAGAGATTGATCCACGTCCGTTGGATTTAATCACTGGACGGCTCAGATCTCTCTATCTTTGGACGGTGTTGTTTTATTAATTCCAAACCTGGACCGAGCGGTGCTTACTTATTTGGGCCTGGGGCGGTTAATTCCGATTTGGGTCATTAATTGGCCCAAATTTATAATTATTTCCCTTTTTTCTCTTTTGTATTTTTCAATTATTTCACTTGTATTTTTGTATTATTTTTTGTATTGCTATTTTTCTGTATTTCTTCGTTTGTATTTTGTATTTATTTTCTGATTATATTAATGCAACAGTTAACACCAATTTTAACAAAAAATCCACAAAAATAGTAAAATAATAAAAAAAAAAAATTTGGATTTTTTGGAATAAAATTGCTTAGGGCAAAAATCACGTGCTCACAATGTTTTCTAAGGAAAGGTACTATGCACTTAGCGTGCTTGCGATCGAAATTCGATATTTTATTGTAATGAGCAGATTTAGCTCGAAGTGCAATCTCCTTATGTGAGATCTATGTGTGGAACGGGTGGTACGCCGCCATGGGTTTGTTATTTGGATCGGGTTACGTGCCATGTCGAGTCTAGTTTTCTATATGCTATTTTTGTGTGTTTCACTTCCTATCTTCTAAGGGAAGTCCGTATTAGTGCGGGGGTTAGTTAATTCCTTTCAGAGTTCTATTTCCTGTTTGTGTTGTGTTCGGATTGGTGGCCTATTGGCACATTATGGCGTCATATGAGACGTGTGATCTCATTTGGAGTGGCTTATTGCCTGAGTAGTTCGTACTAGGTGAGACGAGATTTTGGGATTTAGGATCAGTGCAATCTGATTATATGAAGTATATTAAGGAGTAAAGATCATTATTTCATCTAGAATGTGGTGATGTTTCTTGTCAGAAGTATAGACTTAATGATTAGTTAACTCGGCAGTTGATTATGAATTCTGGCACATATCATCCATCGTGGTGGTATTGTAAGGGTTAGGGTAAGTCTTGCGTGTGTCGTGAGGTGCAATGGGAGCATCTGACTCGTTGAATATTGGCTAAGTTAATAAGAAAATATTATCGTGGTCCTGTGGATTAAGTATTGCAAAGTAAGAATTCAGCAAGGTTATGCAGTCATGTTGGGTACAGCGTGTGGTGAATGATTTGGTGGTCTTATGTTGGAAACAGGCCGGGCATAGAATTCCAGATGTGGGAATCGGGCTCTAAGGCTTATTTGTTTGAATAAAAGGGAATATCTTCAGAATTTGTCGAGCTAATGTACTCAGCTAAGTTGTGGTAGCACGGGAAGGTGCATGAGGTGCTAAACAGTGATTTCAGACTACTCCAGTGTAATTCTCAGCACGTTCGAGGACGAACGTGTGTTTAAGTGGGAGAGAATGTAGCGACCCGACTGATCGTTTTGAGCCCTAGCGCGTCGTTCAGCAGTCTGAGGCCATGAGCAGCTTCATTTCAGGTATTGTGACTTGTTCGCATGGTCGAAATTTGAATTTAGAAAGATCAGAGTTAAATTTAAATGAAAACTCTTATTTCAGAAGCTTAAAGTTGAAAGAATGAACTAGGATTGGATTATTGAGTAAACGACCTCGGGATCAGGATCTGAAGGTTCCAGCAGGTTCGTATGATGATATTGGACTTGGGCGTATGCCCGGTTCGAATTTTGGATAACCTAGGAGCGTTTTGGTGCCTATTGTGGAAGTTAGCATTTTGGAAGAAATTTCTTAAGTTTGGCTTGAAGTGTATTTTAGCGTTATCGATGTCCGTTTGGAATTCCGAGACTTCGAGTAGCTCCGTACGATGATTCTAGAGTTGGGAGTGCGATCGGAAGTGAATTCGGAGGTCTGTAGGTCATTTTGAAGCCATTTGGCTAAAGATAGAAATTTAAATGTTTTTGAGAAGTTTGACCGAAAGTGGACTTTTTGATATCAGGGTCGGAATACAATTCCTAAAGTTGGAGTAGGTCCATAATGTCAAATATGACTTGTGTGCAAAATTTGAGGTCAATCAGACGTGATTTGATAGGTTTAAGCATCGAAAATAGAAGTTGGAAAGTTCAAAAGTCATAAAGTTTGAATCGCGGTGTAATTCATGATTTTAGCATTGTTTGATGTGATTTGAGGCCTCGAGCAGGTCCACAATGTGATTGGGATTGGTTGTTAGGTTTGGTTGAGGTCCCGGGGGCCTCGGGTGGATTCCGGGTGGTTAACGGATCGAAATTGGAATTTGGAAGAGAGCTGAAGGCATCTGGTTGCTGGTATTTTTGCTTCTGCGGTTGGTTGACCGCAAAAGCGAACGGGGAGCCGCAGATGCGGTTTTTGATCCAAAGCTTAAGGACAGCAGATGCGGTCAACGCTCCGCAAAAGCGGAACCGCATATGCGGAAGAGGGGATCGCAAAAGCGGAAAAAGAGGGCTGAGCCCAGGACCGCAGAAGCGGGTTTCGACCGCAAAAGCGTAACCGCTTAAGCGGAAAAATCTCCGCAGAAACAGAAATAGCTGGGGTGGTAGCATTCTTTTAAAGGTCAATTTTTGGCCATTTCTCTCTCATTTCTCATGTATATGGCGATTTTGGGAGGATTCAAGAAAGGTTCTTCATCAACAATGTTAAGGTAAGTTATTTCTACCTATTATGAGTTAAATACATTAATTATGTATGGATTTTAGTATGAAAATGGGTAGAAAATTGAGGGTTAGAGGAAACCTAGAAAATTATAATCTTGGATTTTAGCCACGATTTTGAGTATGGAATTAAGAGAAAATTATATATTTGAGTTCGTTAGTTCATGGGTAAATATTATCTTCGAGAAATTTCGGAATCCGGGCACGTGGGCCCGAGGGCATTTTTGTCAACCTTTCGTTCGGGGTTAGGAATGGTTCTAAATTGGGTTGTAAAGTATAATTGAGCATATATTAATAGATTTATATGATCGTTGGCTAGTTTTGGAGCATTATGCGTTGGTGCAAGTCTTCGGAAGAATGTAGAATGCCAGTTGCGGATCTTCGGAGCGAGGTGAGTCTCCTTTCTAATCTTGTGAGCGGGAATTTATCCCATAGGTGAGTTAAATTGGTTATGTGCTCCTATTTGTGGGGGCTACGTACGTACGAGGTGACGAGAGTCTGTGCGTAGGTACTATTATGCTATTGTCCGGGTAGTCTAGGACCCAAAAGCATGTTATACTTGGATTATTTGTGAACCCATTGATGGCTTCAATTGCCTAAATCACATTAAATTAGTAAATGAATTTCAAAGGGATTAAGCTTCATTTCTTAAAATTGTTAAAGGAGAATTGGTTTTATTTGAATAAATATTCCCCGATAAGCTCTTATTTGACTGATTGAGCATGTATTCTTGTGTGTACCTGCGTCGCATGCATGAGCAGGGTATGTATTTATTTCTGGAACGGGCTGAATGCCTCGGCAAATTAAATAGATGCATTTATGGTACGGGCCGCTCGACCCTCGGCAGTGCACAATTTACATTTCTGTTGGAGCGGGCTGTCGACCTCAGCATGATTTGCGCATGTTTGTGCTGTTGTCCTGAACTTATTTAAGTTGTCACTGCCTGACCCTGGCTCGAGATTTATTTGTTAATAATAAAGAGGACCTATGGAAAATTCCTGTGAAAGAATTATGTGCTTACTTGTTTCCTCTATTTGGATTAAAATCATGTTTAAAAAATAAATCCACTGTTTAATATATTTATTAAGGATGAATAATTATTGGGCCATTAGAGAGTGTCAAAGTTGACCATCTCGTCTCTACCCCTTCGGGATTAGGCGGGATACTCATTGGGTACACGTTGTTTTTGTACTCATACTACACTTGCTGTGCATTTTGTTGCACAGGTATATGTGACTCCAGTGGCTTACTAGGCATAGCAGCACGGATGATTCTGGGACTACATGAGCTGCATCATTCGAGACGGCCGCAGCTAGTGTAGTCCCTTCCTTTGTACTGTATTTACTTCTCGTCCACTGTATGCGGGGCGAATGTTGTATTTTATTTCTCTTATCAGTAGATGCTCAATCACTTGTGACACCGGGTTTTGGGATGGTTTGGAGTATTGTATTAATTGCTTAACCTTTAAATTTCATTTGAAAATATATTCTTTAAAATTTCTAAATAATGAAGGAAAAATCATGTATTTCAAAAGTGTTAAAATGAGACTAACTTAGAGTATTTGAGTTGGCTGGCCTGACAATGGTGTCCGGCGCCACCACGACCCTTAGTGAATTTTGGGTCGTGACACCTCCTGCATCAATACACATCCCAAGATAATGCTTTAAGCGTCACAATATATCGTATACATCCCCGAGCCGGAAGGAAATACAAGAACTGGTGTCGTAGTCAAGGCTATCTTGAGCTTCTAAAATCTCCTCTCAATCATCAGACAAATGGAAAGGAGCACCCTTTTGAGTTAATCCAGTCAAAGGTGATGCAATAGATGAAAAGCCCTGCACGAATCGTCTGTAGTAACCTGCTAACCCTAGGAAACTCCTGATCTCAGTCACTGAGGTAGGGCGTGGCCATCTCTAAACTGCCTCGATCTTATTGGGATCCACCTTAATACCCTCTCCTGACACAACATGCCCCAAGAATGCCACTGACTCTAGCCAAAACTCACACTTGGAGAACTTAGCATATAGCTTCTGCTCTCACAAGGTCTGAAGCTCTACTCTCAAATGTTGCTTGTGCTCCCCCAGGCTACGGGAATATATCAAGATGTCGTCAATGAAGACGATTAAAAATGAACCAATATAAGGCCTGAATACCTGATTCATCAAGTCCATAAATGCTAATGGGGCATTCATCAAGCCAAATGACATCACCAAAAACTCATAATGGCCATATCTAGTCCAGAATGCAGTCGTCAAAACATCTGAGTCCCGAATATTCAACTGATGATACCCTGACCTCAGGTCTATCTTAGAGAACACCCTTGCACCCTGCAAGTGATCAAACAAATCATCGATACGAGGCAACGGATACTTTTTCTTGATGGTGACTTTGTTAAACTAGCGGTAATCAATGCACATCTGCATAGTCTCATCCTTCTTCTTCACAAATAACAATGGTGCACCCCAAGGTGATACACTAGGCCTTCACCAACAACTCATTAAGCTGTTACGTCAACTCCTTAGGAGCCATACAGTACAGTGGAATAGATATAGGCTAGGTGCCTGGAGCCAAATAAATACAAAAATCAATATCACGATCCGTTGGCATGCCAGGAATATCAAAAGAAAACATATCGGTGAACTCTCAAACTACTGGACTGAATCAATCATCGGAGACTTTGCTGTGGTGTCCCGAGCATAAGCTAGATAAACCAAACACCACTTCTCTACCATATGCTGAGCCTTCAGGAATGAAATAGCCCGACTAGGTGTATCAACTGTGGAACTTTTCCACTCCATTCTCGGCAACCCTAGCATCACTAGTGAAACAGTCTTGGCATGGCAGCCTAGAACGGTGTGATATGGAGACAACCAATCCTTGCCCAGGATGACCTCAAAATTGATCATATCAAGTAATAGGAGATCTGCTCTAGTCTCGAAACCACAAAATGTGACCACGCATAACCAGTAGATCTGATCCACAACCACAGAATCACCCACAAGAGTAGATACATAAATGGGAGTGCCCAAAGGCTTAGGAGAAATAACCAGGAAATTATCAAACAGAGATGATACATATGAATAAGTAGACCCTGGATCAAATAATACCAAAGCATCTCTACCGCCGATGAAAATAATACCTGTGATGACGGTATCTGAGGTCAATGCATCTGGCCTGGCCGAAAGGGCGTAGAATCTGGCTGGAGCACCGGCTGGCTGGCCTCCACCTGACTGAGCAATAGCTGGCTGACCTCTCCCTACCTGGCCTCCACCTCTAGGACGGACCCTGATAACTAGTGATTTTGACGTGTTTCATGTTCCTCCTTGCTTGTGCTTTGATTATAAATTCTTACAAAATAGTCCCAAAAGGATCATAAGTTGTGCTTGATTGCAGGTTTGATCAAAAAAGTGACTAGATGCAAAAGATCGGCTCAAAAAGGAGTGAAACCTACACAAGTAGCAAAGACAAAACAACTCAGGACAAACTAGCCTAGTGCAGCCGCATTCCATTATGTGCAGTCCGCACTAGGGAGATTCAGAGACTAATTTTTAGGCATTAAACCTAGTGTCGCCGCAGTACATTCCATGCGGTCTGCCCTAGGGAGATTCAGAGAAAGTTATTTAGGGTATCAAAGCAGTGCAGCCATAGTGGATATTGTGCGGTCCGCACTGAAGGCTCCGCGGCTGCACTACCAAAAATGCAGGGTGCATCCCCTCAAATAAAAGATGGCACTGTCCCCAATGCCAACTAAACCAAATAAGCACCAAAAATAATAGAGAAAAGATATGAAGACTCCCCACCATGTCCGTCTGCATAGGATCTTGGGTGGTCCCTTGGTCCTCTGTGTGCTCAGGAACCTCAGACTGGTTCCTGATATCCTGCTGCTCAGTTGTTGGGACCTGGGCCTGGACCTAGACGGGCTGTGGATCTGGTACATCATGTGGCATACTGGAGGAAGCCTTCGGTAGGTCCGCCAACTGGATGATGGCATCATCTGCTCTCGGGATCGTCCTCTTCCTCTTCGGAAGCCGTTGTGACTGCTCCAGCTGCGGCTCAGCAATTGGAACTGGGTCCTCAAATAATAGGTCTAAAGGCAACTGGTCTACATTCAACTTGTCAACATCTTCCCGCAGCTCCTTCACAGACTCCTTGGAGGCCCGTGTCTTTCGCAGCTTCTTGTGCTCTTTAGCAAGCTCCTTGAGAGCCTTACAATGCGAATCAACTTCCTTTGCCAAAGCATTATGGGTAGTGAGGATTTTCTTCTTGTTTTCAAGAATTTCTTTCAAAGCATCCTCAATGGATTGTGGACCTGTGCTGGCTGAGGTGCCGATTGAGCTGTAATAGTGGTTGTCAAGGTGGACAACTTGGATAAAGAATTATACATCCAGTTGTTGATACTCTGAAGCATCTGACTCAGTCGGTGGGCAGTGATAGGATGGGCCCGGGAAGATGGGATCTCCGGGCCTACTAATGTGGAAGGGCCAGGAGGAATGGCTGAAGATGTGGAAGGACCGGAAGGCAGGTCAACAGCAGTGGAGGCAGGCTCAGTGGGGGCCTCTACCACGACTGGCTCTTCAGACTGGCCAGTTGAGGCAGAAGCAGGGGCTTTGTATTTTTGTACTTGGGGTTGTCATTCCCCTTCAAGTTGTACCAGGAGAATGGGGCTATCGCCTTGCTCTTGACATCGTAGGACTTCTTCTCCACCTCTAAATCCCGAAAATACATAGAGAGGGTGCTGGGGAAATGGTAGTTTCGGTCATGCTCTGCTCCTACTAATGAGATAATGCGGGACATCAGATTCCCCATATTTATGGGGTATCCCACCATAATCGAGGAAACCAACACAGCCCGATGGAGAGGAAGGATCTGGTCATGTGTAGTAGGGTCTAATCGGCTATAAACAAAGGTCTCCCAACCCTTAGCCTCAATGTTCAGGGTCCTCCTCAGTATTTTTACCCCAGCTATCAACCAATCAGGAACGGTACCTAGGATTTCTAGGTACTAAGCTAACCATGGACAGACCTCCTCGCCCATATCCAACTTTGCCAGATATAGAGACTTATCCTCTTCATTGAAGCCCAAGTATTCATTCAAGTGTACCCCATCAAACAACACAATCTTGTTGAGAACCTTGGTCACTTTGGAGCCCTTTTTTATGTGGGCTACATTGCAATAAAATTCCTTGACCATTTGTTCGTTGGAATCTATACACTTCTCCACAAATATTTCCCAACCCACTCTAGTCTTAAATTGCCTCTGCACATCAGGGTTGTGGGGTAACAGATCTTTGTCAATGAAACTCTGCTTCGGTATCAAATGTCACACCGGCCACCATTCCCTAAATTTATGGTAGGCCACCTGGATCACGAGCCTATCCTCCCAAACATCGGGCCTTCTAGTTCGGGAAATGCCTCCCACCTGAGGCTCACCACCTTCAGCTACCACCTCATCTCCAAGTACCTCCTCCTCACCTCTTTCTGCACCCTCCCCGGATAATAAAGTTGTGGGGGAGGTGGAATACTCACCATTACCAACTGTTGAGCCCTCGAATAACTCATTAGGAACATGCTCTAGTGATTGGGTAATGGGTGATGGTGGAGGAGTGTCATCTGTCAATCTGAAACTCGAGACGATATGAGTTGGCACCGAGTCTGAGGAGATGCCTTGGGATGGAACATACTCACTCCTCGACTAATCACAGGCTTTGTCAACTGCCTTAATTGATTTTCTCATCTTCTTTATATTTTAACAAGCCTAGGGAGTGAGTTTAACCAATCTCTACTTCCATCCCCGGGAGGAATCACCTCTCCCAGGTTGTTTTGATCCCTTACCTCTTTGTTTAACCATTATCTGCAAACACAATCATCTAACATTGTTAGTATCAGTGGAAACAGTGAGCAACAACTGTGAAGAAAGAAATGCAGATAGTTGCAGAAAGTGCCTAGGGCGGACTACACAAAATGGTAGTGCAGCCACACTGAGGCCACCGTGGACCGCACAGGAATGATCGCGGTCCACACAGGTATAGAGTTCCAAAAAAACAAGCTCTCTGAATCTTACCAGTGTGGACCGCACAAAACCAACTACGGTCGCACTGGGCTAGTGCGGACCGCACAAAATGTAGTGCGGACGCACTGGGCAAGAATCACCTCTCAGAAGTTCAACAACGCAGTCCGCACAAAGTGGTAATACGGACCATACTAAGGTACCACGGACCGCACAAACATGACCGCGGTCCGCGGAGGCTGTCGAGCCTTGGCACTGAGTTAGGGTTCGAGATTTAGCTAATTAGTTCAAATTTTCACCTAGTTAGGGTCCCTACTCAATTACCCGTCTCATTATACTCATCAAGCACACAAAAATTAAACTAACCTAATTTATCAATCAGCGAAATACGGGAAGAAGAAAAAGCTTCAAGCTACTATAAATAAAAATAAAATGAAATTATAAACTTAAAGACTTAAGAGTTGGGTGAAATGTTACCAGAATTAAGTGTAATTAATCAATGCTAAGTAAGAAATACAGACAAAAGAGGAGATGAACAATAGTTTAGGGTCTTTGAGAGTTAAATTTCTGAAAAGGGTAACAGGAGACCCTTGGGGTCTATTTATAGAGAAACCCTGGGGCCCATTCTCACCTACCAATGCGGCCACACAAAATGGACTGCGGTCTGCACTGGGTTTCCTTATTCACATATTGAAAAGCAAACCTCTGCGGCCCGCACAGAAGGGATCGTGGCAGCAGAGCTCCATCGCGGACCGCACAAAATGCCATGCGGTCGCGATGGCAAACTTCAGAGAGTCCTCCACTTAGCATTCACCAGTACGGACTGCACAAAGTGTAGTGCGGCCACACTGGCAACTTCAGACACTGATCATTTTCTTCATAATATTTTACACTGCATCAACTCAATCCTGCAACATCTCATAACCAGTTAGCCCAAAAATTAATCCTATACTACAAAGAAAATCAAAGAAAACAAAAAGAAAAAAACATGGGTTGCCTTCTAAGAAGCACCTGATTTAACGTCGCGGCACAACGCGGGTTACCAACACATCATTTGAAATGAACAACAGCCACCACATGGCTATCATTAAAATTCCCAATGCCTGAAAAGGTGACCATTCATTCTAAAGACTTCACCACTTTTGTTCTTCAAATATAGAGCACCAAACGAGGTCACACATACAACTTCAAATGGTCCACTCCACTTTGATTTCAGCTTTCCCGGGACCAACCTTAGATGAGAATTGAATAAGAGCACCAAATCGCCAATTTTGAACTCCTTTTCACGAGCATATTTGTCATGAGGGTACTTCATCTTGTCCTTATACAAGGATAAACTAGAGTATGCATGGAAACGGAATTCATCAAGCTCATTGAGTTGTTCAACACGAAGATTAGCCGCAACATCCCATTCAAGATTAAGCTTCCTCAAGGCCCACATGGCCTTATGCTCCAACTCCACTAGTAGATGAAATGATTTCCCAAATACCAACCGGTACGGTGACATACCAATTGGGGACTTGTAAGCGATCCGGTAAGCCCATAGAGCATCATCTAACTTTTTAGACCAATCTGTCTTATTGACATTGACAGTTTTGGACAAAATGCTCTTGATCTCCCTATTAGACACTTCAACCTGGCCACTTGCTTGAGGATGATAAGGCATAGAGACTTTGTGGTTGAAATCATACTTGGAAAGCAAGGCAGTAAAAGCTCTATTACAAAAATGTGATCCTCCATCACTAATGATTGCCCGAGGTGCACCAAACCTTGTAAAAATGCGCTTCTTTAGAAATGCCACCACACTCCTAGCTTCATTGTTGGGTTAGGCCACGGCCTCAACCCATTTTGACACATAATCAATCGCTACAAGAATGTAAGTGTTACCACACAAGCTACTAAATAGGCACATAAAATTGATACCCCATACATCAAAGATATCAACTTCAAGAATTGTGTTTAGAGTCATCTCATCTTTCTTGGAAATCCCGTCTGCTCGTTGACATTGATCACATCTTTTTACTAGATCACTTGTATCTTTGAAGAAGGTTGGCCAATAAAAACAACAAATCAAAATTTTCGAATCCATTCTCACCCCTCTATGATGTCCGCCATGGGGTAAGGAATGACAAGTCTCTAGGATGCTAAATTTCTCTCCCTCCAGGACACACCTTCGAATCACACAATCCGTGTAAATCTTAAACAAGTATGGCTCATCCCAATAGAAGTCCAGACTATCCTGTTTGAGCTTCTTCCTTTAGTTAGAAGAGAGCTCACACGGGGTGATGCCAGTCATAATGAAATTAGCAATGTCCGCAAACCATGGCATATCACACATCAACACAGAAATTAGATGCTCATCGGGGAATGTGTCATTGATCTCTAGGCCATCACATGGCCTTCCTTCCTCCTCCAAGCAGGAAAAATGATCCGCAACTTGGTTCTCACTACCTTTCCGGTCCACTATTTCCAAATCAAACTTTTAAGTAGTAACACCCATCTCATCAACCTTGCCTTGGAGTCTTTCTTTGTCATCAAGTACCTAAGGGCGGCATGATCAGTATGCACAATGACCTTATCCCCCATAAGATATGGTCGTAACTTTTCCATTTTAAAAACTATGGCCAACAATTCTTTCTCGGTAACCGTGTAGTTATTTTGAGCCTCATTTATGGTCTTGCTTACGTAGTACACCGAGTGAAACATTTTGTTAACCTTTTGCCCCAAAACAGCCCAAACCGCAACGTCACTTGCATCGCACATGAGCTCGAAGGGTAAGCTCCAACATGGTGCGGTAATGATCGGGTTAGTGGTCAACTTATTCTTGAGAAGTTCGAAGGCCTCCATGCATTTCTCATCAAACACAAACTTAGAATCTTTCTCTAGCAACTTGCAAAGGGGATTCAGAGCCTTCGAAAAATCCGTGATAAACCGCCGGTAGAACCCCACATGTCCAAGAAAACTCCTTACCCCTTTGACAGAATTTTGGGGGAGGGAGCCTTGAAATTACCTCAATCTAGGCTTTGTCTACTTCAATCCCATACTTAGAAATTTTGTGACCCAACACTATGCCCTCTTCAACCATGAAGTGGCATTTTTCCCAATTAAGAACGAGATTCGTTTCTTCACATCGGGCCAAGACTCTATCAAAATTTCTCAAACACTCTTCAAATGAATCACCAAGCACGCTAAAATCATCCATGAAGACCTCCAAAATTTCTTTCACCATGTTGGTGAAAATAGCCATCATGCATCGCTGGAAGGTCGCTGGAGCATTGCACAACCCGAACCACATCTGGGAGAAAGCAAATGTACCATATGGGCAGGTGAATGTGGTCTTTTTTTGGTCCTCCAGAGCGATTAAGATTTGATTATAACCCGAGTATCCATCCAAATAGCAATAAAAGGCTCGCCCCGCAAGGCGATCAAGCATTTGGTCGAGGATGAGTAGCTAAACCCATTATCTAGGGTTGTGGCTCAACCCTAGTGTGGGTAATTGATGGGTGTTGTGATTTAAGGTTAGATTGATTATGTGTGTTTGTTATTTGGGTCGATTTGATGGTTTAATTTATGAATTAGTTTTTGCAAATACTAGTTTGTGCTAAGTTGACTTGGTTTTTCTTGAGAAAGAGAGTCGAAGTCTCCAAAATTCACTCAACAAGGAATTGGGATGGAGTCAAGAGATATGATAGTCCTAATTAAAGGGTTAAACCTCAAGAGAGTAATTACCCAACTTGAACCCTAGTTGCTCGGGCAAATATGCATATCCAATTGGTCTCGAGAGAGACAATTGGGCAAAACCACTCTTTCTACTGAGAGGTGTAGAGTGGGTAGTATTGAGTAACGGTTATAACACATTTCCCCAATCATGTCTATCGTGCCTTAGATTCAATTACCCGTCAATTAATAACCTAGGTGAAGGTCACTACCCTAGTTCCCTTTATACTATTAGATACAACTTGTAGCAATTTACTCTTAGTATAATTTAGTTACACTTATAGTTTGTAATTTGATCACAGTAGAATATAAAAAAAACAAAAATGAATGGAAGATCAATTAAGAGCATACACATAATCCTAAGCTAAATAGATACTTGACTCCAATCCTAGCTCTATGTTGAATCGATCCTGACCCACAAATCGGGTAAAGGCTATTGCGACCCTCTCTCGCTAATTTTTAGTGGTGCAGAGTTGGAGGCGATCAGACCCTACCAGTCTACCCTCCACCTCTAGGTGGCGGGGCAGCCGGTGCTGAAACCAAAGGTTGCTGACCCTACTGCAATGCCTTGCCCTGAAGTGTAGGACAAGTCCTCTTCATATGACTCAGATCTCCACACTCGTAGCACACTCTCGATACCATAGTTTGCTAATGTTGATACCCAATTTTTCCCTAAGTATTTTTTTATACACCCAAATCTTTCTGAAATAGCATATTGGTGCATATGTAAGCACACCCAAAATTTTTGGTATTTTGAATGATTTTTAAAACCAATTTGTTGCCTATTTTTATACAACAAAATCCAATAATTGTTCCCAAAATTACCACTCTTGGTGAATAATTTATTTCATTCTCAAATTTACACCAAAATATAATTAAGGTCATTTTTGCATGTTTTTACAAGTACATTTGGTATTTTTAAAGCTAAATTGCATACAATTACAATTATAGCCTACCTTGCAATTTATAGCATTTTACGTTTATCTAATTAATCCCAACATTTTTTTATTAATATTAATATAATATTTATTTACCCAGTACGTTTAATTTATTTTTAAAAGTAGTATTACTATTTTATTAAATTAAAAAAGGAAAAATTAGCTATTTAACTTATGGCCCCATTTAAATTTCAATCGTAGCCACATTGCAGCCGCAATTTGAATCCAAAGTTACCCAGCCCAATTTCAAATTAACCCAAACCCTGACTCGCCTACCCGATCCGCCCGGTTTCCTATTCAATCTAGGTCGTTGACCTAAATGATCAACGGCCACCCATCATTCTTTTCTTTTTGATTTACCAAACCCCCCCCCCCCCC